>JALMGJ010000012.1:32745014-32882514 GCA_023362775.1 Charina bottae
AACTTCTCTCAAAGGGAAGCAAATTTTATTTAAGCCAAAGGGTGTAAGCTAAATGGGTTGTCCTCAAAATGTCTTCTGCAAGATCTGCAGCTTTCCTGGCTACCCTTAAATCCAACGAGAACACACAAGGGGAAATCTCTTCTTCAGTATCTTTTTCACTACCACTCCTGCTTTTGACAAATGGTTGCTGAGTTTCTCCTTCCCACGGAGAAAGCCATAGAAATAATCTACCCAAAATTTCTGCCCACAAATTAATTGGAGAATTTCCAAAAGCCATTTCTGCCCAGGTCTACCAGAAAGTGTATTGATGCACGTTAAGCGTAGAGCATTTTAAATTGTTTTATTTTGCAAGGGACGAGTGGGACAATGACCTGAATTGAACGTGGCTTCTTTGCAGAAATAGATAGAGCTAGGATTAACGTGATAGGGGTGCTGGGATATTTTGATACATAATCAAAAAATCAACATTTTTTTAATTATGTGCCATCAAGTCAGTGTTGACTCTTAGCAACCACATAGATAGATTTTCCCCACATCTGTCCCCAACCTGTCCCCCAGATCTTCCATCATTGCTGCTGTAACTGAGTCCATCCATCTTGTTTCTGCATGTCCTACTTTTCTCTTTCCTTCCACCTTTCCCAGCATTATGGACTTCCCAAGGGAAGGGACTTTCACAGATGTGTCCAAAATACAATAATCTGTGCCTCCAGTGTGAACTCTGGATTGATTTATTCTATGATCCATTTGTTTGTTTTCTTGGCTATCCATGGTATCCTCCATTGTCACTTTACAGTTGGGCAGTGTCTAAGTCTAAGTCTATAAATTCTCAAGAGTCTTCTCCAACACCAAAGTTCAAAAGCATCAATATTCTTTCTATTCTGCTATTTCAATGTCCAGCTTTCACTCCCGTAGATGTTAAGCCTACCTTCATCTTAAATAACAGTTTTAAGAGTTTTCCAAATAAAAACGGAAAAGCCATGCTGTTGCTGATTCCTAGCAATTTGTAGCCAATTTTTAATGGCAGACTTAGAAGGATCTCTGGTAGTTTGTTGGTCATAGATGATCCACCATGGCTGACAGATTGTCCATCGATTGAGGACTAAAGTGGTGAACTAAGATACAGAGAGAAAACCCTCCTTCAATGCTCACTCCTTGTGCATAAAGTGATAAGGGTTTTGAAGGAAAGATGATCCATAAATGCAACTGAAAACCAAACCAACTTGGCATAGAAACAAATGTCCAAATTGCCACAATGATGCACATGAGATACGATTTCACAACACAATGGCTATTCAGGGATATCCAGCATGGAGGAGATATTAATAAAAGAATGGCTCAATATGATACTTGGCTTTAAAAATTATGTGTATGGTAAAATAGAATTCTGGGAGTTGAAGTCCACACATCATAAAGTTGCCAAGGTTGAGAAACTCTGAGCTAAACTAAGAAGTCGGTGGAAAAAACCCTGGAAGTCTATGGCAAACAAGTTCACTAGTTATCTTATTTTTGCCCAGGGAAAACAAACAAACATGGATATGTATTGTCGAAGGCTTTCACGGCCTTTTACAGACCCACATCTGACAGACTCCATCCCACATCAAAGACTCAGGACACTTCATCAACAAAATCAGCACCCTAAAACACAACCACACAGACAAACTGGTCAGTTTTGACGTGGTCTCCCTGTTTACCAAGGTGCCAGTAAGGGACACCCTGGCACTCATCAAGCAAATCTTCCCAGAAGACATTACAGCTTTATTTCAACACTGCCTAACAACTAGTTACTTTCAATGGGAGAATGAGTTCTACGAACGGATGGATGGCGTTGCCATGGGAAGCCCCCTGAGCCCAGTCATAGCAAACTTTTACATGGAACATTTTGAAAAACAGGTTTTGGAATCAGCACCCATTACACCAACAGTCTGGTTCCGGTTCGTGGATGACACCTTAGCAATTTGGAGTCATACTGAAGAAGAACTGGAGAAATTTCTGGACCACCTAAATGGCATCCACCCCAATATACAATTCACCATGGAAAAAGAAACTGACGGAAAACTTCAATTTTTAGATACGCTGGTCAAACGCAAACCGGACCTCAAACTAGGACACAAAGTATACAGAAAACCCACCCATAAAGACCGGTATCTGCACAAAAATTCCAATCACCACCCACGACAAAAGAGAGGCATGATCAAAACCTTGGTGGATTGTGCTAATCGAAACTGTGAAACCAAATTTCTCAACAATGAACTTAACCATCTGAATTGGGTCCTACAGGCAAATGGCTATTCCAAGAATGAAATAAAAATAAAAAAAGAGCAATCAAACCAAGAAAACAACATCCAACTGAAGAAAAACAGCCCCCCACAAACAAAGTATTCCTGCCCTACATCAAAGGAGTCACTGACCGCATGGGAAAACTGATGGAAAAACACAACTTTCAAACAGTCTTCAGACCCACCAGGAAAATACAACAAATGCTAAAATTAGCAAAAGACAAAAGGGACCCCCGCACCGCTGCAGGAGTATACCGCATACCATGCAGCTGCAGACAAGTATACATCAGAACCACAAAACGAAGCATTCACACCAGGATAAAAGAACACGAAAGACACTGCAGACTACAGCAACCGGAAAAATCTTCAGTAGCTGAACATGCTTTCAAGCAAACGGGACACAAAATCCTATTTGAAAACACAGAAATACTGGAGAACACCAAAAGCCACTACACCAGATTATACAGAGAAGCCATTGAAATTCACAAACACCAGCACAGTTACAATAAAAAAGAAGAAAGTCTAAAAATTAGCAAAACCTGGCTGCCAGTCCTGAAAAACACAGCCTGCAAAAGGTCAACAAACTCAGCTCAACCACCAGGACATGGGAATATTTCTCACAATGAACATGCTAATCACGCTCAGCAGCCACTCGTTAACATTTCAACACAAGAAACCCCACCTAATCTCCTATAACTTAGCTCTATAAATAGAAAACAAACATTGCCACTCTACCTGGGAACAGAGAGATCGCTTCTGTCTGTGCTCCTGCCCTCTGAAGATGCCGGCCACAGATGCTGGCAAAATGTTAGGAACCAGAACTTCCAGAACACGGCCACACAGCCTGGAAGACCACCAACAGCCATCAAAAATGGATATCTAAATCACCAGGGGTCAAGCATGACTCAGAGGAGGTGTCACTTTTTCCCAGCTAGGCAGTCTTGGCTGACCTCAAAAATCTAAGCAATATTGGACAGGTTTAATATTAGGATGGGAGACCACCAGAAATTTCCATGGCTGGAGGCTGGAGTGAGAAGTCTAAACAATACCCCAGAAGATAATGGCAAATGTTTTTGGTAACACTGCCAAGAAATTACATCCCTTCAATCATCAGGAGCTGAGCTCAACCTGAAGATGTCTTTACCATAAGCACACACATACACTCTGCCTTATATTCAGACCATTGGTTCATCCAGCTGAATATTGCCTACACCGTCAGATGGTTACTATTCAAACTTGAGACTTTTGTAGCACTATCTGGTAATCCCATGGCGAGTGACCTTGTATCTTTGCAATGCCGGGGATGTTTTTGTGATTCAGCCATGGTCTTCCAATGATGGAATTTACAAATGAGGAGAGTTTTCCCCATCCTCTTGCAATGAGATGCTATGAAAATGGAAATATCCCCCAACTGAGTGTAGCTAGCAAGAACTATTGACTTTGCTTTGAAGTGCAAATTAGCCGAACGAAGGCATACTGGGGCGACAGATAGAAGCTATCCTCACAATTTGATTTATTGTACATTAAGTGTCTAGTAAGGAAAAATCTTTTCTTACCATGGATTTGTAATCTCCAGGCCCAATTTTCATGCAGATGAAGGCAAACCATCATCCCAAGTGTAAACAATCCATAGTGGTCGTTGTTTTAAAATATCTTTCCTTTCCTTCTTTTCTGTGCAACCAGTCTTAGGATCATCCATGCAAAGGGATTCCGAACTCCCCCCAAATGGGTATCTTTGACCCAGTGTGCCGGTTCATCAAAATCAGGGGCTGACCAACTTGGATATCTTACAAACAGCGTCTACAGAGTGGCTTTCCTCCATTTAGGAGTTGCATTCCTCCTGCTAGTAGAGGAAAAGAGGCGGTTGTCTTTCAGTGGAAGTGTGAAGGCAAGACAGGAACTTGATCTGCCCTAATTTAGTCAACCTCCTCTATTTTTTTAAAGGGGAAGCAGTGCAAAAATTAAATAAACAAACAAACAAACAAATAAATATCTCCCAAAGCCATGAGTTCTTGATGCAGACAAAAGTGTTTGGAGCAGTAGCATAGCATCATTCTGTTTTTCTTATTCTGAATTATTATACAAAGAAGCCTGATATCTACATTGGCTGAGTCTGTGCCATCCTTTGCAGTGTTTCTAAAATCATAGTCATTGAAGGGGCAATAAGGACTTGTAATTTGAGACCCATATCACCTGCAAGACCTGGTTGTCATTTTTTTGCCCTCTACATTGTCATTAACCTGATTTTCTTTTTCTTTTAGATAAAAAAAACTCCTCTTGTTTTGCTCAGTCCAGAGTAAATCCTCAACTCAATCAGATGGCGGCAGCTTCCCCATGATGGTCCACTTGCACCAAAAAAGGAGGTTCTGATTTTCCTGGCTGGGGGAAGAAGCAAGATTTTTGGACTGCAAGAGAGCAGGTAGCCCAAGATTCGGGTGCAGAATTCTTCTCAAGTCAGTTCTTTTAAGGCTACCTGGTTGCTAAGAGTTGACATCGACCTGATGACCCACAATCATCAATCAATCACCCAGCATGATAGACTAAGCTAAAATGTGGTTAAGCACCCCAGTAGTTTGGTGTTCTTCACACATTTGTGTGAACCAGGAATCTCTTCCAGCTCCAACAGGGTTTAGATATTCGGCATTTTTTAGATATGTTGCATTCAGTGAGGCTTTGCTCAGCATTTTTTTTTATTTAATAAGGTTTCTTCTCTATACCCTGGAGAAGATGCTGATGCTAGGGAAAGTGGAAGGCAAAAGGAAGAGGGGCTGACCAAGGGCAAGATGGATGGATGATATTCTGGAGGTGATGGACTCGACCATGGGGGAGCTGGGGGTGGCAATGGCCGACCAGAAGCTCTGGCGTGGGCTGGTCCATGATGTCACGAAGAGTCGGAAGCGACTGAACGAATAAACAACAAAAAAGCCTGCCTTTCCTGCCCAAGGTGAATTGGATGGGGATCTCCCTGCCTTTTATACCCACAACAACAACAAACAATCTTGGAAGGTTGGCTGGAGAAAGAACAATTGCCCAAGGAGCTTCTGTGGCTGAAAGTGGAGTCACACCTCTCCCACTACCCCACCCTGCCTCCCAGATGCTCAGGGGTTGCAAATATTGTTCACATCCCACTCCTGGGTATTCACACCCCATTCCCTGAGCATAGAGACCCAAGTGTGAACATTTTCGCCCTTGCTTTGCTTACTCTAAGAGTCCCAGAGTTTTTCCTAGCCATGGAGCAAACATAGATCAGATTTACTTATTGGAAAACATACATTCCCACATTCAGCAGGCTCATGAGTCTCCATCTAAAATACTTCCTTTGCATTAAGGTTTCCAACAAATACCGACAGGTTTTTCTAAAATGCAGTGTCTTTATTAAAACAAAGCAAAATCATGCTCCTCAAATACACTCACACACCCACACCATACATCCCCATGACTACTGTTGGTCAGAGAAAGTCCAGGTGTTGGAAGAAGCCAAGTCCAGATCCTGAATCTATTCAGCTTTTTCCTGGTTCTGTCTCCTTTTAAGAGCAGCTCTGCACCCCACGGACTGGGATTGAAGACCCTTTTATTGGGGGGAGGGAATTATTTTTGCCCCTTATTCTTTCACTCCATCACTTTTGGCACTTCTCCTTTTTTTCACTCCAGACATACTTTCTTTTTACAGTTGCTTCTCTTCTCAGACTACCTGGAGTAACTTTGCTGCTTGCTACAGAATCTCCATATTTCACCCTGGCCTCATGGTAATAATTATGATTATGATTATTACAGCCTAGCTTGCAGTCTGGGGGTTGCAGGCTTTTTCACACAAGCTGCTGTTAGATTGACACGATGAAGCAGAAGTTGGAATGTTTTCAACTCTCTTATATGTTTCTTGCAGCCCCTTAGAATTATCTCTTTCCCCCCCCCCCATACCTTTCCAAAAGGGGGCCCGGCTATTTCTAGCAAGGAACTACATATGGCAGAAGACTTCATTTCTTGCTGCTCAATCCATCCTGGCAGATTGTGGCATTTTGGTGTAAAAAGAATCTGTGACAGATTTCCTTTACATCCGTAGACATGAGGAAACTTTTGGAAAACAGATGAGCATCCTTCCCCCATCCCCAAAATCTTGTGCATAAAGCTCATGAATATGGAGCTGATGCCAAAGCAAACCCAATGGAGTTTAGTGATCATTCTGAATCATAGGCTCAAAGAATGTAAGAGTTGGAAGTGGCTAAGACAGAGCTTTCCAAACTTTTCATGTTGGTGACACACTTTTTAGACATGCATAATTTTGCGACACACTCTTACAGCAAGGCATCATTTCGTGACACACTCTTACATCAGGGCACAAGGCAGGCACTAGGACCTGCGCGGAATCCTGGCAGGGCAGGTTTGGAGGCAGAAAGGCACAAGGCAGGCACTAGGACCTGCATGGAATCCTGGCAGGGCTTGGAGGCAGCAGGAGCCGCGACACACCCAGACACTGCAGCCGACACACTAACGTGTCCCGACACACAGTTTGGAAAGCTATGGGCTAAGAGATTATCTAGTCCAACCCTCTGCTCAGTTGCAGAAACCCATAACTACAGCATCCCAAAGAGATGACTGTCCAGCCTCTGATTAATCACCTTTAGCCGAGGAGAGGCTGCTGCTTCTGGAGTCAGTCTGTTCCCTTGTGGAATGGCAATTCTTCCTAATGTCCAACCAAAGTCCACTTCCCTGTAACTGAAATCCATTTTCCCTTGTAAGTTTTTCCTTCCAGATTTTTGAACCTCTTGTTTGCTCTCCTCTGGACACACTCCACTTTGTCAATGTCCTTCCTAAAATGCAATGCCCAGAACTGAGCACAATATGCTAGGTGTGATGTGACCAACACAGATGAAAGAAGAAGGATGATTTAAAAGTTAAAGAACAAAAGACACAAGATGAAATCATAGAAGCCCCTTGCAGTGATTGCAATGGTGTGTGGGGATGACCTTGGGAGACAGGGCGAAGAGATGCTGCCTAGGGAACGGTCAGTTAAGGGACAGCACAGCCCACAGCTGGATAGTGGGCAGGGCAAGAGGCTCAGAAGGGACCCTCCCTAGCTTCTCAGGCTGTAAAGGAGACGGTGGGAGATTGAACTTTCAGACTTACAAGATTCTGTTAATGTAGCCTTACAATAAAGTAGAATTAGCTCATCTGGTCATGTTTCTTGTCTGGTTCACCTGGTAAGGCTGACAGTGATAAACCATGTAGATTTTACATTAGTACCAGTGTTACATAGTGATGGATTGTCAGAGGGTGAGAACGGGTCCGAAAGAAGACACACACACCCCTAATGAGTGAAGAGAGGGCTGTTTATTACTATTCAAACACAGTGCCAAGTATATTTACAAGACTTTAGTTGTATAAGAGTTTATCTATCTATTCATCCACCCACTCACCCACCCACTCACCCACTCATTCATGATCTGTGAAGACCTTGCTCTTCACCCAGGTCTTTGGTGAAGGAGATGGAAACCCCTCACTTCATTGTGCTTGCCATTTTTTATCTTTATTTTCTATGTTTATTGATTTTATGGTAATTTCTTTGTTTGATTGTTGTGAGCCGCCCAGAGTCATTGAGAGTCGGGGGGCATATAAGTTTAATAAATTATTATTATGGTGGATCGCACAGTCAGCCAGATTTTTAGACTGGATTTGGCATTTTTGTCCACCTATCGAGTCCTTCCCAAGGACCTGGGATAGGCAGATGTTGTTGTTTGATAATATTAAAGGTATTGTTGCAGGATGTAAGCTGTTCCAAAGTAAAACTGCCTTTTGCAATTGACTGATGGTGATTTTGTCAATGCTGATGGTGTTCAAGTGGTGCTCCAGACGTTTTGGAATTGTTGTTGTTGTTGTTGTTGTTGTTGTTGTTATTATTATTATTATTATTATTATTATTATTATTTCTATCTATAGTGATCTAGCGTAAATGTATATCCTAATACCTAACTTAACTTATTATTTAGAATCTAACTAAGCCACTTAAATTTCTACTATTTTGCTTTTAATCCCAACTGCTTTGCTGCTAGCTTCTTCCTCCTCCCACACGCCAGGCTTCGGGATGCTCAGAACTTCTCCCCTTAATGCTCTCTTCCAAGTTCTCCAGCACTGGAGCCTCATGGAGTTCACTCAGCCACCATCCAGAGTCCAAGGCTGAGTCTTCTTTCTGCTGGATTCCTTTTTTGGGTTCAGCTGCCTCAGGCCCTTCCTGGATCTCCTCCCTGGCCATGGATCCTCCGGCTTCTGGATCTCCCAGCCATTGACTCCTCGGCTCCAAGCCGTGTCCAGTCACCTCTCCCGCCCACAGCATCTCCTGCCCAACCTAGAAGAAATCCCCTACTCCGATCTACGTGCTCTGGCATCTTTGAACCTTCTTTCTTTTGAACTCAGCAGCTTGCAGGGGCTTCTCAAGAGTTTCAAACATTTTTCTAAATAGTTTTTATTAAAAGAGTTTGCAAAGATAATAAGAAATACCATCAAAGAAAGAAAAAATATAGTAAAATAAAAGTGAAAAAGAAAACAGAAAGCAGAAAGAAAAGAACAAAGAACAGAAAAGATATACAGTACTGTGTGTGTGTATATATGTGTGTGTGTGTGTGTGTGTCTATACTATACTATACTATACTATACTATACTATACTATACTATACTATATATATATATATATATATATATATATATATATATATATAGTATACACACAAACAGAGAGAGACATGGCTTCCGATCTTCCTCTCAGCAGTTATACAAAGAATCCTAATCAAACCTCTCTCCCCAAGATTTCATCATAATTCCCTTCTTTCTATAACCTATTCTTTGTAATCATCACAACCATAAGTCACAAAATCATTTTCTTTCTTATGCAAAGAGTCCATAAGGGGTTTCCAGTCATTGATGAATGTCAATAATGATCTTTCTCTAATCAAAGATGTCAATTGGTCCACCCCAGCAAGTTCTGTCAATTTCACCCACCATTCATCCATGGTGGGTGATGCTGAATCGTTCCATCTTTGTACTCCCCCCCCCCTTTCTCTGCAACTGCCTACATGCCTAAGCTGGGAGTTGACAGACAGACCACTGCAGAGAAAAATATGTGATCTTGATAGTCACATGTAAGATATTTTTCCTGTTTCAGAGCACTTCATGCTTTCAAAAGGATGGAGTATTTGAGATTTCTAACTCCACTTATTTCAATTTATTTGCTTTTCAAAAATTCTTATTTCCTCAGAACCCCCTTAATACTTGCCCCAGTCAGGAACCTGCCAAGTCACCTTAACAGAGGAGGTAGCAACGTGAACAGAACGTGGGCATAAATATTACTCATAACTCCTTTTTATTCATCAAAATGTTTCGGATTTTTAGCCCAGAAGCCTTCCCATCTATTTCAAGATGTTAGTTTGGTGAAAGGTCTTATAACTTTAAAGGGAGAATTTTAGAATTTCTAGACCTTGCTTCCTTCAAGGATTTCTTTCAATTCTAGAATTCTGTCATTCCAAACTCTCCCTTTTTCGGTTGAGAAGAATGGAGCTGAATTCCTTCCTTCCTTCCTTCCTTCCTTCCTTCCTTCCTTCCTTCCTTCCTTCCTTCCTTCCTTCCTTCTTTTCTTTTTCATTCCCCTCTACTTCTTGGGACACTATTCACTGTCCAAAAGTCTCATTTACACATTTACTTAGCATATCTGTATGTATGGTATATATTTGATTCCCCCCTCCTTTCCTTAATTTCAAAGCAGAATTAATTTTCTTGATTGCTAATCTATCACCACTAAGTATGATACATATGGTATCAAACACGGCTATCTCTGCTATCATTAATTGTGGCACATTGTCACAACTGATAAGGATCTGAAATATGAGAACGCCCAAATGGTTGCAGGCTTTTTCAGAAACATCTTTTCATTCCCCGGGTTCCTTCCATGAAGCGCACATTGTTGAGGAAGATTTACGCATCAGGGAAGAAAAAGAACTGAGCAGGATGGAATTGTTGTTGTTGCTGCTGCTGTTGCTATTATCATTATCAGCAGACAATCAATTCAGAAGCGAGAAAAAGGGCTGTGAAGACAATTATAGGCAAGTTTAAAGAAATATGCCAGTCTGACATCTTAATTATGACAATGACAATGCAGTGTAGTGGTAATGGTGCTGAACAAGTAGTGGGAAGGCCTGGGTTCTAATCCACCTTCAGCTGTGCAACTCCTTGGAAGATCGGGGCCACTCATTTTCTCAACCCAAGATGCAGACGGCATCATGGTGAAGGTGCTACATTAAGATTGGGGAGACTTCTAGTCCCCACTTATCCATGGAGGTTCCCTGGGGACCTTGGGCCAGCCCCTCCCTCTTAGCCCCAAAGGTAGTATGATGTGCTAGACTAGGAGCAAGAAGACTCCAGTTCTAGTCCATCCTTGGTCAAGGAAGCTGTGTGGGGACTTTGGGCCAATACCTCTCTCAGCGCAACCTATCTCACAGATTAGTTGTCCAGATGCCTCTAGGGAGCCAACAACCAAGGCAGAAATGTTCTCCTTGCAGTAGGTATTTTGTTGGATATTGTCTAAACGATTCAGAGTTCCCCCTAGGCCAAAATGACTACTCAGCTTTGACAATGGTGTTTTTTCCTAATCTCTGCTGAAAATAAGCAGCCATCCCTCCCCATTTTATGCCAGTGAGTTCTGAACCTTAGTTCATCTTCTGAAGAAGAAAATAATAAATTCTAAAATAAATAATGTTCATTCAGAAGGGAGGCAAACTTGAGACAGAAGCATACCGCATTTAAACTACAAAGCATCTTGGAATATCTTCAAGGCAAGAAAATGGAAATTGTTGTTCCTATTGAATTTGGCCACTTCAGACCAGGGCATTTTTAATGAAGTGTTGAGAAACCAATCTCAGATCTGTGGTGCTTTGTTTTTCTTTTAATTTCTTCCAAGCCCTCTTGATGCTTTCCCCAGTCAGTAATATGCAAAGTCATCTGAGCACAGGAGGCTGTGCACAATTCGATAGCAACTTCAAGCAGGTGCCCAGAAGCTGGAGTGTGAACTTGACTCCCTTACTCAAAACTCCTTTAATTTTTTTTAAATGGTTCTGTTCCTCTCCATCTTCCGGAACCCATTTTCTTGAAAGCAGATTACCTGAGCAGAAGCTCCTTATGTTCATTGTCTGAAGGAAAAATCAATCTTTAATCATGTACTTCCAAAGATTTATGTGCTACCTACTCCATAGGTTCTGGCAGCTTACAATACTACTACTACTAATACAATAACTATATGGTGCTTATTGTGGGAGGAATGCCAAGGTTAGTCTCTGATATTCAAAAATCTGGAGGAAGCTGGTAACATCTTTTTTGACTCACAAAGCTTATGGAAAGGCAGAAGGTTTTTGTAATGGTATGTGGGAATGACCTTGGGAGGTGGGCGACGAGATTCTGCCTAGGGAACAGTCAGATAAGAGAAAGCATGGCCCGCAGCTGCATAGTGGGCAGAGCAAGAGGCTCAGAAGGGTCCCTCCCTAGTTTCTCAGTCTGTAAAGGAGATGGGGTTAGAATTTGTCAGGGGAAGCAGAGAGGAGGGCGGAGCACTGGATAAGAAGCGAGCACGCAGCTCAGAGAGCCTAGCCTATTTCCCCAAACGTCAGAAGAAAGCTCCACCCTAGGTTGAGCTGATATACTTGGGAATCTTCAGGCACTGTTAGTTTAGCAGGATTTCTGCTTGTAGGTATGCAATAAACACTAGAGACTAGATTCCTGGCCTCGGCGTGTTATTTCTGCATCTACACACGACATCAATCCTGCTAAACCAAAACTCCCATCGAAAGAGGGAGGAACACATAAATCAGAAGAATGGCTTCTCAGACGCAGGAATTGCAGCAGGCCATAATCCAGCTAGCAGCGGCCTTGACACAACACCAGCAACAAGTCGACGACCAGATTAATAACTTACAGGCGGCGATGCTTCAGCAGATGCAACAACCAGCGCCAGGGGCACAGCAGCCAACACCAGTGGCACCACCCCCACCAGTCGTTCTGCGGTCCCCAGGGTGTTTACCAGAGAAATTTGGGGGAGAGACGGCACAGCTCAGGACCTTCGTCGCCCAGTGCACCATGTTTTTCGACAGCAGACCAGCCGAGTTCCCGACGGAGAGGTCCAGAGTCACGTTCATTTTAAGTTTGCTGAAAGGCTCAGCCGCAAGATGGTCCATCCCCATGGTGGAAGCTAACGACCCAATTCTGGACAACTACCAGAACTTTATGGCCCGTTTCAGAGCCCATTTTGATGATCCAATCAGAGAGGTCACTGCCAGCAGAGAGATCCGGCAGCTCCGACAGGGGAACAGGAGAGTAGGAGCGTACATCGCAGATTTCAAACTGCTGGCAGGAGATTTGGGCTGGAATGAGGTGGCATTGAAGGATCAGTTTAAACAAGGACTGGACGAAGAGATTAAGACGGAGTTAGTGCGGCAGGGCACTCCAGCGACACTAGAAGACCTATACCAGTTAACAGTCGTCATAGATGCTCGATTGGAGGAGTTAAAGCAGCTTCGGCCAGGGAGAAACAGGGCAGGAACCCGACCGGCTTTTCCAGGTTTTGCTACCCCCTTTAACACGTTTGTTCCCCTGAGCGCGGAAGAACCCATGCAGATAGGGGCCACAAGAAGGGGGCTCTCTGAAGCCGAGAGGCAAAGGAGAAGGGACAATGCACTTTGTTTTTATTGCGGGGGGCCAGGGCACATTGCAAGGGTGTGCCCGACCAGACGCCAGGCAGCCCCGGTAAGATTTACAACCCAAGGCACGGAGCAGGCCCAAATTCCAGCCGCTTCTTCTCAGCAGTTAAACTCCAACGACCCCCCTCATCAGAGCCCCGCAGGGCGGCCATCCAGCAATTAAGAATGGCTCAGACGGCAGATCACAACCAAGATTTTTATATTGTTCCAGCCACGCTGACTACAGATTCCAAGCAACTATTACCGGTAAATGTTATGATTGATTCCGGGGCAACAACCAATTCTATAGATGGGGAAGCGGTGGAAAAGTTTCACATTTCAACTATTGCACTACCAAGCCCCATGCAGGTTGAAACCATCGACGGGCAACCTCTCAAGGCCGGCGCGATCGAACGTTGCACCCTGCCGATTCAGCTAAACATCGCAGATCACTCGGAGTGGATCCAACTGTACGTTACTGCCTCCTTGCAAGTCCCAGTCATTCTCGGGGCACCTTGGTTGAGACTTCACAACCCCAATTTGGACTGGATGACCGGAGCAGTTTCCTTTCCCTCTCAAGACTGTCGGCACCACAAATTGCAGGGCATTACCCAAGCCCAGCCGGCAGCTGCAAGCCGGGAAGCAGGTAAGGCTCCACTACCAACAAAGTATGGAGATTTTGCAGACATCTTCGGAGAGCAAGAGGCCACAGTGTTGCCCCCCAATAGATCTTTCGACTGTACCATAGATTTGAAGCCTGGGGCCAAGATCCCAGCGGCATGGCATTACACAATGTCCCTAAAGGAGCTAGCTATACTGAAGGAATATTTGGATACCAACCTAAAAAAGGGTTTCATTCGGCCATCGACATCACCGGAATCTGCCCCTACCTTCTTCGTGCCTAAAAAGCCCGATCCTTTCGCCCCGGCGGCACAGGCTGGCGATAAGGGACCCCCCATGCACACGGTGCATGACTACAGCGCACTCAACGCAGTCACCGTTAGAGACCACTACCCTCTTCCAGTGATATCGGAGTTGCTAGATCGCCTGCAAAAGGCTCGCATTTTTACCAAGCTAGACCTCAGGAATGCCTACAATTTGATCAGAATAAAGCCAGGCCATGAATACTTAACGGCTTTTAACACCAGATATGGTAAGTTTGAGTATTTAGTCATGCCTTTTGGACTAAGTAATTGTGGGGCAGTATTTTCCAGGTTCATGAACCACATTTTCTCAGACTTGTTAGATAAATATGTCATTGTGTATCTGGATGACATTCTGATTTATTCTGAGATCGTGGTTCGCAATTTACTTCCAGGTTCTGGGGGGCGCTTTTCCAGACATTGGGGGTCAAAATACACTTGTCCTCTGCGAATCATCCTTCCAGTAATGGTGAAGCAGAGAAAACTAACCAGTTATTGCAGCAATATCTCAGATGTTACATTAACTACCGGCAGGACAATTGGCCAGAACTTCTCCCCATGGCAGAGTTCGCTTACAACAATGCAGTACATTCCTCAACCAAGATGTCCCCTTTCCAGGCTCTCTATGGCACAAACCCGAAAGTGTTGCCCCTTTCCTCACAACAAACAGCTGTGCCTGCAGCCACGGATTTCCTGGCAGAAAGACAGGCAGCCCATCACCTGTTAGCAGAGCAGCTAGAGCTGGCAAAGGCAGCCTATAAACGGAACGCAGATGAACGCAGACAGGAAGGACCCCCCATATCACCAGGAGACAAGGTCTGGCTCTCTACAAAGTTTCTGCCCACTAACAGACCTTGCAAGAAGCTGGACTCCAAGTTTATTGGCCCTTTTCAAGTGATACAGCAAATAAACCCTGTGGCTTATTGTTTACAGCTTCCACATTCCATGAGGATTCACCCGGTGTTTCACAAGTCCTTGTTAGTCAAAGATTCCCCTCCAAGTGCCTTGCGGTCGCATGCCCCCCCCCACCTCCAGTACTGGTCCAAGGGGAACCGGAGTACGAAGTGCAAGAGATTTTGGACTCCAGAAGGAGGGGCAGGGGGATTCAGTATTTAATACACTGGAAGGGGTATTCTCAGACAGAGCGCTCCTGGGAAAATGCCAAAGATGTCCATGCACCCTTCCTAGTGCATAGGTTTCATCAGATTTTCCCTCACAAGCCACGGCCAGCGCGACTCCCAGAGCTACAGCCCCCGGCTGAAGACGAGGAAGCCGACCAGCCGGAGGATTTCGTGAGTTGCCAGCAACCATTCCTGCTCCCCCCGTCAGACCCAGCGAGGGGGGAGGAGGAGGATTCGCATCCTTCCACCTCTGGTTGCCAGCTCCCAGGAGGGGGGAGGGAGAACCTTTCTAATGATGTAGCTGTTTTTCAGGAGACGCCAGCTGCACCCGGACTATCAGATCAAACAGAGAGACGCGAGCCTTCCCCCGACATTCCTTTCCTGGATGACCTCCCTTCACTGCCCAGCTCCCAGGAAGAAGAGCAGATAGACACTTTTTCACACGGGATCCTGCCCGGCACCAAGGACGAACGGGGGGAGGGAGTTGCTATGGAGTTTTTGGATGGGGAGGGGGGTGGTGTCAGGGGAAGCAGAGAGGAGGGCAGAGCACTGGATAAGAAGCGAGCACGCAGCTCAGAGAGCCTAGCCTATTTCCCCAAACCTCAGAAGAAAGCTCCACCCTAGGTTGAGCTGATATACTTGGGAATCTTCAGGCACTGTTAGTTTAGCAGGATTTCTGCTTGTAGGTATGCAATAAACACTAGAGACTAGATTCCTGGCCTCGGCGTGTTATTTCTGCATCTACACACGACAGAATTGTACTTTCAGACATGAAAGACTCCGTTAATGTAGCTTTACAATAAAGTAACATTTGCTCATCTGGTTGTGATTCCTATCTGGTTTACCACACAAGGCTGACATCAATCTTGCAACTCTGAAAGTACAGTTCTCCCCCTGCCACCATTACAGCCCAAGAAATTAGGGAGGGTCACTCCTGAGCCTCTTGCTCCACCCACTATGCAGCTGCGGCCTATTCTGTCTCTTATCTGACCATTCCCTTGGCAGCTTCTCCTGGGTCAGTCTCCCAAGGTCATTCCTACATACCATTACAGTTTCATACCAGACTACCTTTCACATATGGTGCTTAGAAAGAGTGACATGAACAGTGAAGGTGCTCTTCTTATCTAACTCCAATAATCCAGGAGATGAGTTTATTTATTTATTTATTTTTATTTATTAGATTTGTCACTTCCCATCTCCTCCTACCAGAGGGACTCTGGGCGGTTTACAACAACACAACCATTAAAACAATAAGTTACAATATATACATTACAACATATAAAATGCAATTAAAGCTAAAAATAAATATAAATGAAAATGAAAATGGAATCCAATGGCTGATGATCGAACTTTATTTATTTATTTATTTATTTATTTATTTATTTATTTATTTATTTATTTATTTATTTATTTTATATGACTGCCCATCTCCCCCTACGGGGAACTCTGGACGGTTTACAATCAGTTTTGGACACTAGCCATCCCCAACAATGCTTACTCCTCCCAAGTCAGGTGGCAGAGCCAGGTCTTTCAATTCCTCTGGAAGGCCAGGAGTGGTTAAGCCAACCTCATATCCAGGGGTAGAATGTTCCAGAGGGTGGGAGCTACTGGAGAGAAAGCCTGCCTCCTGGACCCCGCCAACCAAAATTCTCTTACTGACGGGGTCCGCAACATGCCCTCTCTGCAAGATCGGGTGGGACGGGTTGATGTAATGAGGAAGAGGCGGTCCCTCAAGTAACCTGGCCTCATGCCATGTAGGGCTTTAAAGGAGATAACCAACACCTTGAATTGGACCCAGAAGCAGACTGGTACCCAATGCAGCTTGCGTAATAAAGGTGTAATATGTGCCTTTCTGGGGACACCAAAGATGGCCTGTGCAGCTGCATTCTGGACCAGCTGTAGCTTCCAGATACTCTTCAAGGGTAGCCCCACATAGAGCACATTGCAATAGTCTATATAGGAGATAACAAGGGCATGAGTGACCATTCAAAGGGCCTCCCAATCCAGAAAGGGGTGTAACTGATGCACAACACGAAGCTGCGCAAAGGCCCTCCTAGCGACGGCTGCCACCTGCTCTTCGAGCACTAGCCGTGAGTTCAGAAGAATGCCCAGATTACACACCAGACCTGTCTGGGGCAGTGCAACCCCATCCAGAGCCAATGTCCCGGATGCGGAAGAGCCATTAACCCACCGCCACTCCGTCTTACCAGGGTTCAGCTGAAGCCTGTTGTTCCCCATACAGACCCCTACAGCCCCCAGGCACCGGCAGAGGGTGGTCACAGCATAACTCACTTCACCCAGGATAGAGATGTACAACTGAGTATCATCAACATATTGATGATACCTCATCCCGTGGTGACAGATGATCTCACCCAGCAGTTTCATGTAAATGTTAAAAAGGAGTGGAGAGAGAACTGAACCCTGTGGCACTCCACAAAGGAGGGGTCAAGGGTTGGATCTCTCACTCCCTATCACCACCGATTGGGACTGGCCCTGGAGGAAGGAGGTGAACCAGTGCAACACCAAGCCACCCACCCCCAACTCCCTGAGCCACCCCAAAAGGATACCATGGTTGATGGTATTGAAAGCCGCTGAGAGGTCAAGCAGAGCCAGGATAGATGCACTGTCACCATCCCGCTCCCAACAGAGATCATCCATGGGTGTGACCAATGCCATTTCCATCCCATATCTGGGCCTGAAACCTGATTGAAAGTGGTCTAGGTAATCCATTTCATCCAGAACTCTCTGGAGCTGCAATGCTACCACTTTCTCAACCACTTTTCCCAAAAAGGGGAGGTGGGAGACTAGACGGAAATTGTCCAGTACAGTCGGGTCCAGCAATAGTTTCTTGAGGAGGGGGTGTACCAAAACCTCCTTGAAGGCAGTTGGGAACACCCCCTCCCCTAAGGATGTATTAACCATTGCATGGACCCAGCCACATGTCACCTCCCGAGCTGCTTTCACCTGCCAGGAGGGACATGGGTCTAGATGACAAGTAGTGGCATTTACTGTCCAGAGAATCCTGTCCAGTTCCTCGGGTCCAACAGGATAAAACTGTTCCCAGATAACTAGGTAAGTATGTTCCACCGGTATCTCCTCAGACCATGCCTCATGTTTGGCATCTAACTTGGAACGAATCCAAGCGATTTTATTTATTTATTTATTTATTTATTTATTTATTTATTTATTTAACTTATATGACCGCCCATCTCCCCCAATGGGGAACTTTGGGCAGTTTACAATAAAACTGATTAAAATAGAATAAACAATATAGAAATACAATCAAATAATACAATAAATAAATTATAAAATCCAAATGGCCAGATAGTTAAATAAAAAGAAGGACATTAAGAAATTAACCACCCCCATGAGGAACTATTATTTCCTCCTTCCCATGCCAGGTGGCAGAACCATGTCTTCAGATCTTTCCTAAAGGTCAGGAGGGAGGGGATCTGCCTCAACTCTGGGGGCAAGGTGTTCCAGAGTGCTGGTGCCACCACAGAGAAGGCCCGCCTTCTAGACCCCACCAGATGACACTCTCTTATTGATGGGGTTCGTAGCAGGCCCTCTCTGAATGATCGGGTGGGGCGGGTCGATGATATGGGGATAAGACGGTCCCTCAGGTATTCTGGTCCCATGCCATGTAGGGCTTTAAAGGTGATAACCAACACCTTGAATTGTACCCGGAAGCAAACCAGCACCCAATGCAGCTCGCGGAGTAAAGGTGTTATATGCACTGATCTTGGCGCACCTAGAACTGCTCGCACGGCTGCACTCTGAACCAGTTGTAGCTTCCAGATAGTCTTCAAGGGTAGCCCCATGTAAAGCGCATTGCAATAGTCTACATGGGAGATGACGAGAGCATGAGTGACTGTTCGTAGGGCATCTCGATCCAGGAATGGGCGTAACTGGCGCAGCAGCCGAAGCTGTGCAAAAGCCCTCCTAGCCACGACTGCCACCTGCTCTTCGAGCAGGAGTTGT
This sequence comes from Charina bottae, assembly GCA_023362775.1. NCBI lineage: Eukaryota > Metazoa > Chordata > Lepidosauria > Squamata > Charinaidae > Charina > Charina bottae. The sequence goes on from JALMGJ010000012.1 coordinate 32,764,025, forward strand.
GAGTCTAGAAGGACCCCCAAGTTCCGCACCGGCTCCGAATGGGGCAGTACTACCCCATCGAGAACCAAAGACGATAATTTCCTAGAAGACGCTAAGCCATCAATCCACAGCCATTCGGTCTTGCCTGGGTTCAACTGAAGCCTGTTGTTCCCCATCCAGGCCCTCACAGCCCCCAGGCACTGAGACAGGGTGGTCACTGCATCACTTACTTCACCTGGGATGGAGATATACAATTGAGTATCATCAGCATATTGATGATACCTCATCCCATGATGTCAGATGACCTCACCCAGCGGTTTTATGTAGATGTTGAATAGGAGAGGAGAGAGAACCGAACCCTGCGGCACTCCATATAGGAGCGGTCGCGGGCTGGATCCCTCCTCCCCTATCACCACCGACTGGGAACGGCCCTGGAGGAAGGAGGTGAACCAGCACAAAACTACGCCTCCCACCCCCAACTCCCTAAGCCGACCCAAAAGGATACCATGGTTGATGGTATCGAATGCCGCTGAGAGATCTAAGAGAGCCAGGATGGATGCACTACCTCCATCCCGCTCCCGCCAGAGGTCATCCATAAGCGCGACCAATGCAGTCTCCGTCCTATATCCTGGCCTGAAACCTGACTGAAAAGGGTCTAGATAATCCACTTCATCCAGGGTCCTCTGAAGTTGCAACGCCACCACTTTCTCAACCACCTTCCCCAAAAAGGGAAGGTGGGAGACTGGACGAAAATTGTCCAGAATGGTGGGGTCCAGGGATGGCTTCTTGGATTTTATCCTCCAGATGCTCACAAAACTCCTCAGCACGGCCCTGTAGGTGGGTTTCTAAACCCCCCTTTCCCAGAAGGGATCTGGTGATCTTAAACAGGTCCACTGGGTGGCATTCTGCGGATGCAATAAGAGTGGAGAAATAGTGCCGTTTCGCTGCTCTTACCACCAGAAGGTAGGCCTTAACAGCGGCTCTAGCTTGTGTTCGGTCAGGTTCAGTCCTTGTCTTCCTCCAGTGGCACTCTAGATGTCTGTTAATCCTCTTCAGAACCCTCAACTCTTCCGTGAACGACTGGGAGTGTCGGGTTGAATGGGGCAGGAGAGGCCGCACAGGCGTGATCTTGTCCAAGGCCCCGGCCACCTCCTTATTCCAAGCAGCGTCCAGGGCATCCACTGGACCGTGCAACAGATCCTTGGGTATAACACCCAGCAATCTTTGAAACCCTACCGAGTCCATCAGTCGCCGGGGGTGGACCAATCAAATGGGTCCAGCCTCCCTGCGGAGGGGGATAGCATAAGAGAATCTCAGGGTCACCAGGGTGTGATCTGACTATGACAATGGGGATAGTTGTAACTCTCCCCTCAGATCACCTTGCCATTGCTCTGACAGGAAAACCAAGTCCAAGTTGCCCTATTATTCTACTTTTCACTTGATGGCTCCTCTCTGGGCCTACCACCTGAGGCCAGGTGCCCATTCCCTACCACAACATACTGATAAATGTGTTTGAGTTATACCAAGCTAAGTTGGACCTCCTGAGCAACTTGATGGCATTCCCCTTGGGCACATTCTGGTCTCAGTGGTAGAAGGAAAGGCCTGATGGAAAAACTCTGCAGAACAACCAAGAAGTAAAGTGGAGAACATCTTGTTGCCCGTCCAGCACAATTTGTCTCATGCCATTCCCTTTTGAATTCGTACCATGCGGCAGGAATCAGTGGCATCCATGGTTGACAAAAAACATTCTGGCATATTTCAGAGCTTCCCTTGGACTGGGGCTCCATATTCACGGAGTGAGCAATAGGGAATTAATACTTCACAACAAGCCATTTATCTGACAAATTAGGACTTTATCGGCACACCGGCAGATCGCGATTCCCTCAGATTTATTAGGTTCCTCTAATGATCTGACAAACTTCTTTGTGCCTTTTTTTAAAAAAAATGGAGATTGATGCTCATGGCAGACACAACATTTCTTTATGCTAATGCTAAAGCTTAGTCAAAACTCCTCTGCTATTTTTTTGATTTTTTTTCTATTACAGCTCCCAACATTACAAATGCCTTGTAATTTTTGGAGAAGATGAAGAGGCCCTGGATTTTCCACTCTGTCTTGGATCATTAGTTCCCCATGGGGGGAGATGGGCGGTCATACAAATCAAATCAAATCAAATCAAATCAAATCAAATCAAATCAAATCAAATCAAATCAAATCAAATCAAATCAAATCAAATCAAATCAAATCAAATCAAATCAAATCCGATTATTCTACCTTACATCTGGGGCAGGTGATCTTTAGAACTTTGTGTCTTCCCCAGGATCTTAAATTCTATAACTTTATATGTCTCCCTGTTGTGAGCCTTTTCATTACTGAGCCCTCTTTGAATTATTGTTTAACAAGACCAACGGCCCTCATAATACAGAAGGAAATGGAAAAGGAAATCATGTGGTGGTTCATAAAGCCACACTAGAGCGAACATGGATTATTTTCAGTGGCCGGAGAGATTCTTATTTACCAACGGATCGAGATAAACCAGAACTCTTGGGAAACAAATGGGGTATGAGAGAGACAGAGAATGAATGAGATTGCGATACCCACCGGCGTTGTGAACCACCCAAAATATTGAGGGAAATTGGGAAGCTTCTCTTCAGACAGCTGAGGGGAAAAAACAGGGAAGTCCATCCATTCATTTATTTATTTCTTATTCTTTCTGCTTTTACATCCCAGCGTTCCTCCAGGATTTAGCCCAGTGTATTTTCTCCTCCAGTTCAATCTTCCAAGAACTTTTGTAAGGGTTTTTTTTCTATTTTCTTTTTTTTTTTTGGCAGTCTCCTGCCTGTGCATTCATAAACATTTAGGATTTATTAAAACCGTATGTGCTTCCTCTTTAATTCCAAGTCTGACACTTTGCACTGAGTTTATATTTCACTCTGACAGCTCACACGGCATATAGATTTCTGTGATGACAACTACTGTATTAAAGCAAATGTGTGTTTTATGAAGGCTACGATGACAGAATGGATTGTTTTAGAGCTATGTTCATAATTAGTAATTAACTTTCATTTTTTTACAAAAAGAAAATAAACTCTCACTGGAGATCATCAAAGTGCCTTTTTTAAATGCTCTCTATCCATGTATTATTAAAAACTGTAACAATCCATCACCAAACTTACAGCTTCTTTCTTTGACATCCATCAGCTTATCTGATTCCTAACAAAGCATTCTTTCTCTAAAGCAGCTTCTGGTAACAACATGTTGGAAAGCATGTAAAATGAAAGAGTTTTAATAGCTAACTATTCACTATGACAATATCAGTGAAATCTTTCATAGCATATATTAGACAGTTAAACACTGTAATCTTCCCTTTCTGGGGAGATCCAATAACTAAAAGGAGGAAAAAAATTCAAGATCAGTCACAAAGTAAAATACTACTTTGTTTTCTTGCCAAAAAATGTGAATATATATATATATATATATATATATATATATATATATATATATATATATTTCATTGGCGATCACTCGTAGCCGAGTAAGATTGTCTTCCAAGGGTAAAATGTTAACAGTGGATCCGTAAGTGGCTGTAAAGGCCAATTCTAGATCCGCACAACCTCCCACAATGAGGGCATAGGTTTCCGGGTGGGAGACAGACAGACAGACAGACAGACAGACAGACAGACAGACAGACAGACAGACAGACATATATTCTCCCACTTATTAAGTAGTTGAAGGATAAATTTACATCTTTCTTTTTGCCAGTAATGCAGTTTGTAATAGGTTTCTATGCAGCAGCTTCGTTGCTTGCTATCATGAGGTTCTCTTGGAAATTAGAAATAACTCACAGTTATGTTTTTTTTAAAAATAATAATAACAATTAAACAGAAGCCTCGACTATCTATAGCTCTTTAAAATAACATCTGGTGGTTATTTTTAATTTTTTTTAATGAGATCAGCTTAATTAAATGTGAACATTTATATGGAGAGGATAATGCTCCAAAGATCAGTCTATATCCCCAGAGTCCCTGAGATGAAGATGCATGCTTCATTATTATTATTATTAATATAAAACATTTTGAATCTCTTTCTTAGACCACCCTCACAAAATGATGTAGCATCAGGAGGAAATGCAAGAGCAGAGCTGAAAACTGCAATGTTAGCAAAGATACAGGATTCTTTGAAAAGCAATTTTAAGGTATGTGGAAATAAATGATGGACTTAGATTAAAGGTATTTATTGAAGAAGAAGGTTTGCAGGCCTTGACAGTAATGTAGAGACAAAGGGAAAGTTACTAGAGGTCAACAACACTATTTTGGGGACCACCACCAAAGAGTCTCTGTGTCTTGTGCACATCAGCCTATGGCAGATTGTATTAGTGAATACAATCCATTAAACAATGTGGTTCCAACCCCTTTTAATGCTCTAAAGTTTAAGACCAGCCCAACTGTATTTTCTGTACTAACTGCCATCAATTTTGGTCTTGACCGGACAACATGGCCTCAAGAAATAAGAGTGAGTGCTGAAGACTCGCATTAATAAATAGTACAGGTCCCTTTATTTATGCTGATTAGAGTTATAAAAAATGCATGCTTTCTGCAGGATGATATTCTACTTTCCATGTTACAAAGAGTTACAGAAAAAGGCATGCAGACGTTGGAACAACACCTCCATTAAGATCAAAGGAGAAGACATCTGACTGAGTCTCAAAAGTCCACATACTGTACATATCCATCAGTAACCTACAACACTCTATCCAAAATGCATCCACCCAAAAGTGCATGTCCATAGAACATATACTTATAAGATCATATCTGAGTTACAGCCCCTACTCTTCTGTTATACATGTTCATGATGTGATTGCATTTGATCAGGTATATTTATTTATTTGATTTTTATCCCGTCTTTATTATTTTTAAAAATAACTCAAGGTGGTGAACATACCTAATACTTCTTCCTCCTCCTATTTTCCCACAACAACAACCCTGTGAATGAGTTGGGCTGAGAGAGAGTGACTGGCCCAAGGTCACCCAGCCGGCTTTCGTGCCTAAGCTAGGACTAGAACTCACAGACTCCTGGTTTCTAGCCCAGAATATATAGCATATATATAGCCAGTTTGGCCTAGTGGCAGGTAACTTTCTTCTCTCTGAAATTTTTTGTGCTTTCCCAGGTAAATGAGGATAATTATTGATCCCGACCATATCTATCATACCATACCATACCATACCATACCATACCATACCATACCATACCATACCATACCATACCATACCATACCATATCTATATACTGTATATATATATATATATATATATATATATGAATGAATGAATGAATGAATGAATGAATGAATGAATGAATGATACGGTTGGGATCAATAATTATCTTCATTTACCTGGGAAAGCACAAAAAAAATCAGTTCCTCTTTTCAGATGAAAAGGACAGTCTGACCCAAAGAAAATGACAGAAAAAAATTCATTTCCCACTTGGGTTACTACCAGTACATTAGAAGAAAAGAAACACAGGATCTCAGTACTTTAAAAGGTGTCAGTTAGTATAAAAGATTAATAAATAATGAAAACAGTATTGGAAGCAAAAGAAAAAGAAAAAGAAACCTTTAGATAGATAGCCCTAGATGCATATTGGATGAAGTCCACATAGAGTTAGAAGTCCTAATTTAACACAGTAATGGAATCTGGTAGGAGATTAGAAACAATTCCTGGATCAGGCACAACCAGAAGATGCTCAAGAGATGAGTCTTCACCATAGGAATACATGAGCAGCACTTGTCATGAGCAACAGTGTCCACAGCCAACTATGAGGAGGCCAGAATGAACAGCTCTCCTTCTGTGTAACAGCTTGCCATCATATATGTGGACCAATAGCACCTTGATGGATTTCTGCAGCAATGTGAAAACCCTAGGAGAAAACATTAGGCGAATGTTAAGCTTGGACCTGCCTTGGTGGTGTTACAGGTACTAAAATGTTGGGAGAAGTAGATGGAGAAGAATGACCAACATTTGATCCTAGAGAAGAATGCACAAAAGGCAATCAAATCGAACAGATAAGGAAGTCAACTTCGAAATCAGACAAGAATTGAAGGACAGCAACTGGGGAGAAGAAAGTTATCTGCCATACAGCCAGTCACACTAGACCCAGCCACCTAATGGTCAATGAATGGACAGATAAGGTGACACATGACAGGATGCAGCTGGAAAAGGATAAAAGGCAACAGAATTCTGTCTGAAGGTCTCCATCTAGGCATGCTGCCATTAACTTCTGCTGAGTGTTCGTGTCTTCTCCAAAAAAGGAGTGCTTTGGGTTGCCAGAAATGCATATTTACTCCTCCTTCAGAATTTATAAGACATCTGTCCTATACTGTACATTTTTTGTCCTGTGACTCCTGAGCTAAACATTGTCCTATTTTATGGTGAGACATGTGGAGATTGAGTATGAAAAGATAGTGATGTTACCTAGAACTTGCTCTTCCCTTTATCTCTGATGTCTTTTCTGTTGAGGTCATATTTGTCATTTCAAGTGTTTCCTTGCTCCATGAAAACACAGATTTTTGTTTTCTTGTTTTGCAGAACACCAGAAAGGGCAGCCAACCTGTTCAAGAATACAGCTTGCCCTCTACATTTATTGCTTCGATGGGCAACTCTTGAGATCACAAACCACTTGATGGTTGCAACATAGCTATGCTCCATTTTACTCATTATCTGTGGCAGTATTAAAAGAAGTTGAGTGACCTGTTGTTATTTAAATGGTGGGTGAGTCCATTAACCTCTTGCCATGTTTTGAGGCTAATCAGATGGAGAAAATAAACACTTTCTAGCCAATGTACAAGCAGCATCTTGTAATAATTATCAGAAAGATGAGGAACAGACTGAGCTCTTCAATCCACAAATCTATAAATCACTAGGTAAGGACATCCCACATCTGCATTATTCAGAATACATAAGCATTACTCAAGATCAGAGGTTGGGAAAACAACCACGACTGATCATCAGTGTACATTTTGCAATCCCCAAAAGTGGTGAGGCTAAGCATTTTGGAACAAGATGGGGGAGAGGGGTATTTTCAGTTGGATTAACTCTTCCTGTCCAAACAACTGGTTTCACATAAAATCTTCAGCTGTCAAATATAGTTTGCTAAGCACAAGGGCTAGATTCATTTCTGAGCTTATCAAGAGAGAATAAAAGGAAGGAACGTGCTGGAAATATGAATGAGTGTGCTCAGGACCTCACAACTCCTTTCCTTGGATCCTCTCAGCCAGTCCTCGTCTGCATCTCCTTCGTTGGGCGAAGAACCTTTCTTGGGGTCTTCTGCCCAGTCCTTCCCCAGAGACTAGGGCTTCACCAAAGAACACTGTCTCCCTCCTTTCCATCTTGGGTCTTGGGTACCGTCTCTCTGAGACTTCACTTCTCTTCCTCCAGGAAATCCACTCATGACTTTTCTTCTCTCTCTCCAACTGGGAACTGACAACTGCTCTCCACAGTCACACAACTTTACTCTCCACCTTTCCTCTCCAGTTGTTGTTCTTGTTTTTTCTCCTTGTTTCTCCCCGTTTTCTCTCCTTTCCTTATCTCTCTCTCCAATGCGTGGGTCAGACTGGCAGCATGTCCCCCAGCAACTGAGGAGGTGGGTATCCCCCCAGGGCACTAATCCCCAACATCTATATACTAGGTTGGACCAATGGGAATGCTGTCTACCTCTCCCCATAACACCCCTGGCTAGCAGCCAGTTCAGCTCATCTGCCCTCATGACAGCACAGCTGCCCCTCAAGGCCAGAATGGAGCTTCTTCTCCCCTTTTCTCACTCCATTGGCTGACTCTCCCCAGCACAACTGCAGCCATGCCGGGCCACTAAAAAACAAATACCACAGGGGACTCTGATGTCCAAACCAGAAAAACAGATTCCATTTGTCATGGTGCTGCCTGATATGACCTGCTGCTGTGCAACGAAAGCCCTTAAGGGTGATGACCACCACTTTGAATTGGACTCAGAGTCCTTCTGCTAACTACCATAGCAACCTCAAACTGGAAACCTGATCAGCAACCTTCCCACTAAATTTGGGACAAATCACCACTTCTGGGTCATCTCCAAAGACAACCCAATGCAGAAGGTATTACAGTAATCTAATCAAGTGGGAAGAGAAGAGAATGGTCCGTCATGCTTTAATGAAGCATTCCTATTGGGTTCAATAATGGACAAACATCAGTTGCCGTGGAGTACTAAATATTTACTGTACATGAAAGGTTTATGTTCAAGGCCACCAGTTTGTACAAATATTTTTTTAAAAAAAAAATTCTACCTGATTGTAATCCCTTCAAAATGTATAAGGCTGCCATGTTTTGTGCAGCTGTGTCTAAAATACTATTAAGAGCTAATTGGACCAAAGATCCTATCCATTTATTTACATTATTGTTTCTTATATCGAGTTATTTAGCCTTGCTTTTTTATTGTTATATTTTTTCATAACATTTGCTCTAATATAAGGCCAAATTTTGCTACATTTTATTGATCTGATTATAATATATTTTATTTTATTTTATTTTATTTTATTTTATTTTATTTTATTTTATTTTATTTTATTTTATTTTATTTTATTTTATTTTATTTTATTTTATTTTATTTTGCCGTACAATTGTGTCCAATCCTTGGTGGCTGCCTGCACTAGTCCCTGCAGTTTTCTTGGTAAGATTTCAGAAGTGGTTTGCCATTGGCTCTTTCCTAGGGCTGAGAGAGAGTGAGTGGCCCAAAGTCACCCAGCCGGCTTACATGCCTAAGGCGGAACTAGAACTCACAGTCTCCTGGATTCTAGCCTGTTGCCTTAACCACTACACCAAACTGGCTCTCAGACATTTTTTACAGTAGTCTTAATATTAATATAAGTTATATTCCATATTGCACATTTTACATGAATTTTAGTCTTACTGTGAATTCAAAGCTTTGGGTCAATAAATCTATTTTTACCTACATTTGCCATAACTTAGGGTTAGATTGTTTAAAGTGGAATGATGGTAAGTCTTATAGTCAATGACCATAATAAAGACTTTGATTTGATTTGAACATTTCCAAGGTTTACCCCATAACCGTGGAAGCATCTTCAGACAACGTTGGCTCTTCGGCTAACAAACGGAGATGAGCACCGGCCCCTAGAGTCGGAGACGACTGCACAATTGTGTGGGGGGAACCTTTACCTTTAAGGTTTACCACTAGTGGTCTGTCACAAGTAATGTGTGATGAAATATGGATATAGAAAAGCAGAATTTGCATGCAATTTTTCCTGCTCATCTGTAAATAATGTAGGCTTTCTGTCAAATCCAGCAGCATCTGCAAGTACCATTAAAAAAGTCAAAATGACAGTTGCTGCAGTACAATCAACCTGCCCTTTTTATATATATCTGGCGATTTTTAACCACTTCTGCCAAACCTGCTGGTTGCATCCTATAAATTTCAAAGTTTTGGTTCACCCAATAAGCTAGACTAGGTTCAAATGAGGTTGGGGAGTTTGTAATTCAGTGTATGGCCCAAATTAACATTTCACATTAAAAGCCATAATGTCATTTATTTCTTTGGGAAAGTATGAACAATATTTTGTTAAGCTGAGTTTCAGGATTAATATGATGCAGGGACAAACACCTACGTAACAAAGGAATTGGACTTTGGCATGATGGTTTATTTGTTTGACTTGTTTGGGAAAAAGGGGGGGAAAAGAAGGAAAAAATTAAAAAAAAAATACAGACCCGACAAAGAGAAATAATTGCAAAAAAGGAGAGCACATTATCCTTTCAAAGAGGATAATGGGGCTGCAAGAGCGAAGAAATCTGCATTAAAAGACCAGCTGTGCATTAGGTGTTGAATACAATAGGGAGTGACATAAATTATCATAGCAAGCAAATGGACATTTAAGAATCCTTGTGGGAGGTAGTTATCTTCCACTGGAATGGGATGGGTCTGTAGGTCTGGTTGGCTGTGTCTCGGCATCGATTGACATTTAGCAGACAAGAAACCGGCCTATTTCTAGGTTTTATTGAAGGCACTGAACCAATTTTGCTTGCCCCTGTAAGTTTTTCTGGTGTTTTAATTTCCTCTTTGAAAATGGCTGGCCACAAGCTGATTCAACTGTAGCCAAACTTTAAAGACAACAGAGCTCGCCTCTGCAGTCTGTATGAAATAGACAATTGTCCCTGTACACAGTGGGGATAATCCCAAGTGAGAATATCCTGCCTGAAGTAAAATACTTGTTAGAACTATATAGAATTATGGGCTCCATGGAGAAACTGGATTAGATATTAGACTGGGAATTTAGTCGAATCCGTGGATTAAATTGACTTTCCAAAGTGAATCAGACAGTTGCATTGAACTGAGCTATTCAAGCAAATTAGATAGGTGAATCTTAACAAAAAAAGATGCAGGCCTTTTTCTGGGGTGCAGTGTTAAAGATCTCGGACTATAAGTGGAGATGTTCAGGTTCAAATCCACCATCAACCATGGAAGCTTCTGGCCAACTTTGGGCAAGCCATTCTCTCAGCCAACCTTGCTCACAAGGTTGCTATGATGGGGAAAGAAATACAGGAGACATACCAATGCATTGCCACCTTGAGTGCCTGGAGGAAAGGCAGGGTATAAATCTAACAAATAATCAAAAATCAATCAATTCAGAAAGTTTAATTGAGCTGAAGATTAAAATGGATGTTTTGATCAGCTGCTTTATTTGATAGATTTTGTCTATGAACTCAAGGTCTCCAATTATTCCCATAGTGACATCCCTGTGGGTGAAGTAGATTGTAATGAGGATGGACTTGAATCTGGGCTTCCCCAAAACTATTTTCCTCTGAGTCTCTTAAAATTACAGCTCAGGACACACAATTAGTGAATTGCGAGATTAGGCAGAGAAAAGAACAGTTCACATAAAATGTAAATTTATGGACTCCATTGAGGAACAGTAAAGCAATGGCCCATGGCTTTAACAGTGGATTATAGAAATCTGTGTAAGACAGGTCTGTCAATGGTTCTAATCTCCAATAGCTAAATGACATCTCCAGACTTAAAAAGAAACAAACTGCCTCTTAACAGTAGCAATCCAAATGCCATAGGACAATAATTTGTTGTTTTTAACCATTGCATCTGCCAGTCACAATGATTCTGCCTGACCAGTTTTCCAATATTCAGGAATATATTTAATTTGCAAATACAATGCAGATCAGTTGCTTCCATGCCACCATGTGGTCCACTCTGAGGACCATGAGGTCATGGTGCTTCTCTGCCACCATGAGATCCAGAAATGAAATTTCCTCAAGCAATTTCCATGGAGATTCATTCAGCAAGGCCAGCCCATCCAAATTCAATTCCAGATTTTTTCCCCCTTCAGGTCAAAGAGGGACATCTTCAAACCATCAAATGCCAGACTAAATTGCTTTGAATCCTCCCATATCTTCTTGCTCACAATAAACAAACAAACCCTAACACTCTTTTCCCTCAAAAGTTCCCCATCTCATCCAACCAGGTCTAAAAAGAGTTGATTATATGTGACAGTAAGACATGTGGTGGGTCTTGGAAATAGCACGGAAATACCTTCTGAAGTATGCATGGTTTCCAATTCATGGTAACTGAGGCTTTAATTCATCCATACAGATGACTTATGCATGAAAGAAAACATACTATCTCATCCTATAGAGGAAAATTCAAGCTCATTTACTTGGTCTTGTGCATAGGAATAATTATAACTCTAACATCTGTAAAAATGAGATAGATAGATAGATAGATAGATAGATAGATAGATAGATAGATAGATAGATAGACAGACAGACAGACAGACAGACAGACAGACAGACAGACAGACAGACAGACAGAAGCTTCATCATAATAAAAAAGGAACAACTAGAGAAGAAACATGAAACAATCAAGAACATCTTCAAAGGAATAAAATTCACAAGGAAAGAGGAAAGCAACACACTACCCTTCCTGGATTTCGTCATCAGCAGGGGAAACAATGGCAAATTAAAAATACAAGCCTATTGAAAAACAACCCATACTAACCAAGTGCTCCATTACCAAAGTAACAACCCAGCCTCCTACAAGAGGAGCTGTGTGAGAATATTATTCAGATGAGTAGAAATGCACTGCGGCAACCCAGAACACCAGAAAAAGGAAACAGATTGCCTATACAATAAAGGTAAAGCTTCCCCCCGCACAGTTGTATCTGACTCTAGGGGCTGGTGCTCATCTCCGTTTGTTAGCCGAAGAGCCAGCATTGTCCTAAGATGCTTCCGTGGTCATGTGGCCGGCATGACACACACAGAACACTGTTACCATCCCACTGAAGTGGTACCTACTTATCTACTTGCACTTGCATGCTTTCAAATTGCTAGGTTGGCAAGAGCTGGGGCGAGTCCGGGAGCTCACTCCGTCATGTGGGACTAGGGTCTCAAACAGCCAAAGTTGCGACCTTCCGATCGACAAGCCTGGCATCTTGAGCCATCGCACCCCTTATACAATATCTTCCAACAACAAAATGGATACCCACGCAACATTATCAAAAGTGCCTAACCACACAACCCACTACAGCAGAACCAACACAAGTTATGAAAGGGATAACACTACCATGAATCAAAAACATCTCAGAAATAACCAAACGACTATTAAAACCAGATGGCATCACTGTAGCACACAAACCAACTAAAGCCCTCGAAACATCTTATGCAAGTAAAAAGACCCAATAGCCCATGAAGAAAAAACAGGAGTCATCTACAGCATACAGTGTAAGGACTGTAACAGCCAATGGAGGACAGCAGGCAGAAGACTAGTACAGCACATCCATGCACACCAACTAGTGGTCATAAGACATGATGAAAAATCTCACAACACATAGACATGCTAAACCATAGTTTCAACTGTGAGCATCCTAGTCCAAGCTAAATCCAAAAATGCTAGGGAATTCATGGAAGCTTCGTAAAAGATAAATAGTTAAGAGCAGAGACATCACACTGACAACAAAGGTCCGCATAGTTAAAGCAATGATATTCCCCATAGTAACCTATGGCTGCGAGAGCTGGACCATAAGGAAGGCTGAGCGAAGGAAGATAGATGCTTTTGAACTGTGGTATTTGAGGAGAGTGCCTTGGACTGCAAGAATATCAAACCAGTCCATACTCCAGGAAATAAAGCCAGACTGCTCACTTGAGGGAATGATATTAAAGGCAAAACTGAAGTACTTTGGCCATATAATGAGAAGACAGGATACCCTGGAGAAGATGCTGATGCTAGGGAAAGTGGAAGGCAAAAGGAAGAGGGGCCGACCAAGGGCAAGATGGATGGATGATATTCTGGAGGTGATGGACTCGACCGTGGGGGAGCTGGGGATGGTGACAGCCGACAGGAAGCTCTGGCGTGGGCTGGTCCATGAAGTCACGAAGAGTCGGAAGCGACTGAACGAATAAACAACAAAAAAACAATCAAGCAAAAAACAATATCCGAATCAAAGAACTACCAAGGAGAAAACCACACCCCCACCAACACTGGCAGGACAAGCTACTGTATATAAACAGGGAGCAAACTCCACACACACTAGGACTAATGATGGTACCTAGTTGCGTAATGAAACATCTCTGAGCAAACAACGAAGCTCAGAGAACACCAAGGACTACACAGTTCAATCCTGAGCTACAGATATTCTCTTCTATTGGAGATGATAGATAGATAGATAGATAGATAGATAGATAGATAGATAGATAGATAGATAGATAGATAGAGGATGGATGGATGGATGGATGGATGGATGGATGGATGGATGGATGGATGATGGATGGATGGATGGATGGATGGATGGATGTTAGGTAGAGAGAGAGAGACATAGAGAGATGGAGGTAGAGGGAGAGGGAGAGGGAGAGGGAGAGGGAGAGGGAGAGGGAGAGAGAGATTCAGCCTAAACCAGTTCACTGCAGGATAAAGGCCTCTTCATTAAATGTTACAGTATGGATCATAATCAGGTTGGTAGATAGATTCTTGGACTGAGGGGGAGTGACTGGCCCAAAATGACAGCCTAAGAAGGACTAGAAGATGGGTTTTCTGGTTCCTACCTACTATATCATCATTAGAAGGAGTATGAGAAGCTGGAGAAGTTCCAGGGCCTGAAGGAGGAACAAGAGAGGATGCAGAAAGTGAAGAGCAAAGTGGTCCCAGTGGTGGTAGGAGTGCTTGGGGCTGTGACTCCTAAGCTGGGACATCATCAGAGCTCTCTGTCCAGATGAGTGCAGTGCTAGGAACAGCTAAGATACTGCACAGAACCCTCAATCTCCCAGGCCTCTGGTGGAGGACCCGAGGTTGAGGAAGACACATGCCATAGGCATGAGAGGGGAATTTTTACGTACATGTACATGTACATGTACATTTCCATGTATATGTATATACATACACACACACATACTGTGTTTCCCCTTATGTTCTGCCTTAACTCTGCCCTTAAATAAAGAAGCAAAGACTCGTTAAATAAAATGATACAAATATTAGAAAACTTCCAAATGACGAAGAGCAGGAAAAGCTAATATAACAACTGGCCATGGAAAAAGAGGACAACAACCAGATACAGTACCTGTATTCTTTATTCATACTTGAAGTCTGCAAGGTCAAAGGAAAGATCTATGGCTTTAAGATAAAGGATTTCAATTTTACAGAGAAAAAAAAATCTTCTGATGTTTTGTATTTTTTTTTAAGAGCAGGAGATAATATTATCAAGAAAAGCCCCAAAGTCTAAGAAGACTAAGTTTCAAAATACCTATTGTGGATCATCCTGGTAAGGATTTATGACTTAGGATAAACAGATCTATAGTCTATCAAAAAGACAGAAGCATAACTGGAACCAAAGCCCAGAAAGTGTGAGAAAAGCATGAGGGCAGGAGAAAGATTATTAAAGCAACTGGGTAATGAAAATCTATAAGAAAACTGGGCAGCGTGTTACAGGTAAGATGATGAAGGTTCATCCCCAGGACAAAACATCTTTCTCTCTCTAGCTTGCAGGCACCGGTATTCAGGGACTGAAGCAAGAGAAGTAAACATGGCTGTAGGAGGTAGAAGAAAGAATGGCTACAGGTAGTCCTCGCTTAACAAGCACAATTGAGACTGGAATTTTGGTTGCTAAGCGAAGCAGTCATTAAGGGAATCTGACCCGATTTTATGGCCTTTTTTGTGGTGGTCATTAAGTTAATCACTGTGGGCGTTAACTGAACCATGTGCGCGTTAAGCGAATCATGTGGTTCCCCATTGATTTTGCTTGCCAGAAGCTGCCCAGGAAGTTCAAAAATGGTGATCATATGACCATGGGATGCTGTGATGGTCATAAATGTGAACCGGTTGCCAAGTGCCCAAATCATGATCACATGACCTCAGTGAACACTGCAATGGTTGTAAGTGTGAGGACCAGTTCTAAGTCAGTTTTTCCAGCAACATTGTAAGTCCGAACCATCACTAAACAAATGGTTGTTAAGTGAGGACTACCTATATGTCAAAGTTCGAAATTGCCATAATGAAACCCAAAGAGAGGGGAAATGGTTATGCTCAGGCTCATGGGGTCATACAATGGGGAAAGGCCATTTGGCCAGTGAGTCCCACTCTTGCACAGAATCCAAATAGACCAGTGTTCCCCAAAGTGGTCAATATCAACCCCAAGAATTGATGGGAATACCAAGAGGTCAATAAATGGCTGGGTGTCAAAAGGGGCTCAGTAAATGTCTGGAAGCAGTAGGAACAGACTGAAGCTGGAAGCGAATGGTGACACCAATTTCCAACGAAATATCAGTGCCCTTGTTGACGGTCATCAAATGCATCCTTCCCATTAATGATATCAACAATTTCAGTAAAAAATGTATGTTAAATGTTACATTTTTCGTATTTTAAATATTACCTAATTTTTAATTAAATTATTATTAATAATGTTCATTATTCGTAGTACTATTATGTGGAGTCCTTGGTGCTCTCTGAGCCTTGTTGTTTTCTTGCAGACGTTTCATTGCCAGGCTAGGCAACATCTTCAGTGTGACACTGAAGATGTTGCCTAGCCTGGCAATGAAACGTCTTCAAGAAAACAACAAGACTCAGAGAGCACCAAGGACTCCACAGTTCAACCCTGAGATAGAAATATTCTCTTTGATTGGTAGCACTATTTCATATCATAAATATTTGGGGGTTGATGAACAATCTGAAACTTCATGAAGGGGTCGATGAGCTGAAGAGTTTGGGGACCCCTGAAATAGACACATCCCGAGGCAAATGACAAGTTCAGTTGTTCAAAATTAGTGGTTTGTCAACTTCAGGGTTAAGACCCAATTCTTCATCCTTGCTTGCAAAGTCCTCTGTGGTTTTGTTGCCTTGATTCTCTCCACTTGGAGAAGGGCTAGAGCAGGGCTTTCCAAAGTGCTGCCGCTGGCGACACGCCAGCGGCGGCAGCGGCGACGGCACGGGGGGGCGTGCGGCGGCACGGGGGCATGCGGCGGCGTGCGCGTGCATGGTGGCTGCCATGCACGTGCGCGCCACTGCTTCCGGGTGGTGTGGCGACACACCACGCTGTGTGTGGCGACACACTTTTGTGTCGCGACACACAGTTTGGAAAGCTCTGGGCTAGAGTCTAAAAATGAGACTGAAAATCTGGTGATACACCCAAGCTTGGAATCCCAGAGTAATCCTTGGCATCTCCACTTTTAAAGGAGGGTTGGCAACACATTCTTCTTTACTTTGAGAATCTTTTTTCGGGATGTGGGATGGAAGGATGGATGGATGAGATAAAGAAAGCCAACTGCCCATTTTGAAAGAAGCACCAGAGCTTCAAAATTGCTTTGGATGAAGATCATATTGGAGACATCCAACTTCCTCAGCAAAAGGGGTCTTTGTGTGTGTGGAAACCACATACATAAATTAAATAATTTAATAAAGAAAAGCATAGACAAACTCTCAGTTTCAGTTTTCTGCAAATCAAGGCAGAGCTGAAGGTTTCATTGGAAACCTGGCAAGCTGTGATACGGTTCCATGATATGCCTTAGTGACAGGGTTAACACATTGTGCTAAGACCTGTCTTGTGAAGAAGTGGTTACTGGAACCAGACACAATTGGTTGGACTCCTGCTATGTAGAAAGCCATGAAACCTGGTTTCCAAGCCACAATGCCACGATTTCAGACACCAAACTAAACACTATAGGTTACCACAGTTAGTGAACTAACCCAGCCCATATAAAATAGTTTCAAAATAGCTTAAATACTTTTTAAAAAATAGAGTTCCATCTTTTAAAATAACTTTATCCTGATATTTATTTATTTATTTATTTGATTTATATAGCCGCCCATTTCGTAAAACGCTTCTCGAGGAATATCTGTTACAGCTTTTATTTCTTTATGTATTAGATGTAACTATTAGCAAACTGTTTCTCAGATTTAACTGTCATTTCCATCAGAATGACTCCAAGCAGTATGTAATTGCAGCAACAGTGCACTGTATCTCAGAGCAAAATCTTAATAAAAGCAACACATTTGACATAACAATTTTTTCATAGAAAGCAATTGTCAGCAGCATCAATATCGATAAGTTTCCAAAGGCGTTCCAAAACAGAAAGTGCTTCATAAGCCTTTGGAAGGCCATAAGATTGGGGGAGGCCTGTCAAGGAAGGCCACTTCCAGGTAGAAGCCCACCCAGAAGTACTAGCTCTACTTTATTGTAAGGCTACATTAACAGAATCTTGCAAGTCTGAAAGTACATTCCTCCACTGTCACTTTTACAGTCCAAGAAACTAGGGAGGGTCCCTTCTGAGACATTTGCCATGCCCCATTCCTTCTGAAGGCTAAGCTGCCTCTTATCTGATCATAGCCCTGGCTGTGGATCTTTGCCCTGCCTCCCAAAGTCATTCGCACATGCCATTACAAGGCCCTTGCTTCATGGAGAACGTTCAACGGTGTCCATCGGTGTCAGCCCTCCCAGGTAAACCAGACAGGGAACATGACTAGATGAGCTAATTCTACTTTATTGTAAGGCTACATTAACAGAATCTTGCAAGTCTGAAAGCACAAATCTCCTGCCCTCCCTATTTACTGCCAGAGTAGTTAGGGCGGGCCCTTCCTAAGTTTCTTCCTCTGCCCATTACTCTTTTGCGGGCTCCTTTCTCTTTTATCTGATTGTTCCCTAGGCAGCATCTCTTCCCCCCATTTCCCAAGGTCACCCTCATATTCCATCACAGTTGGGGGGATGGGTCAAAACTGGCATGATGGCAGTCACAGCAGTGTGATCCAAGTCCCGCCCCTTTCTACATACATTAATGTTGCACACATTACAAAGGGGTATGGTTTGGATTACACTGCAATGACCATCACCTTGCCCACTTTGACACACCCAATCCTTATAGGTATCACTGAGCAGGCTGTTCCAAAGGAGGGGGTCTCCTGAAGAGAATGTGACTACAATTTCTCTATGTATCACTGCCAGTCTCTCCTTGCAATGTAAACAGATAAAATTGCAGCAGGACTGCACCGTATGATCATCCTGAACCCGTGGATCTTCTCCCACAATAGGAATCACCTAGCCCTGATTGGAAGATTTCTTTGTTTTATCTGATAGGGTGCCATTCAGAGGAGAGAAAGCCTTTCTGCTAAACATGGTAGCTCTTCCATGTTCTTCTGCTCTTAATCTGATCATTGATTAAAACTCTTTATCGCCATCTGCCAACATGCCATTTCTTTTCCTTTGGTGTTCAGGGGAAAGGACAGAAAATAAAACAGCAAGGAGAATGCTAGAATTATCTCATTTAAGAGAGCAGATGCATTTAGAATACTGTTTACAGTTTGGGGCAACATCCCACCCACCCCATAAAAAAAAGAAAAGTGTCGAATCGGAAAAGAAGTTCGGGAATGAGTAAGCCATGCAGAAGTATGTGCAGCTTTGAGAGGTATGGAATGATGATTGTATTATACAGGTATTACCTAAAATGCAGTCACTCAAGTGAAGTTGATTTGGCTGTAATACCAGGACAAATAAAAGCAAATGTCTTTCTTCTTGTTTTACTTTTTTAGAAAACAAATGCATAATTAGCCCTGAAAGAGTTAGTGGTGTTTTGATTATTCCCCCCCCCCCATGGAAAATGTCTCCATTTCAAACTCCTTTTTTTTTCTGATGACAAGCCAAATCAGGTGGCATGGCAGGTGATTGAAGAGATCTTTATCTGAAAGCTTCCACCCATCAGCCATCATAATGCCAGCTAAATTGGCTTACTGATCTAAACAGAGGTGTCCTCAGGATCTGATAGTTTTGTCAAAATGTTGTATTGTTGCATTCCAAGCTCTACCCCTTTCATACATGCAAGATCACAAGGCTTGTACAAAAGCTTCTGTCATGATGGCAGTTTTCATTATTAGTCTGTCCCTTATTTCTTGGACACCTCTGAATCTAAGGCATTGACATCATCATTGGCTAGAGCAGCCAACCTTTTTGGTACCAGGGACTGGTCGTGGAAGACAATTTTTCCATGGACAGGGGGGCGCAGGGTTTGCAGGTGGGAGCCAATTATGCGGACCGGGGGGCAGGGTTTGCAGGTGGGAGCCAATCGCGTGGACTGGAGGGGTGGGGTTTGCAGGCAGGAGACAATCATGCAGATGGGGGCGGGGTTTGAAGGCAGGAGCCAATCGCACGGACCACCACTGCTCACCTGCTGTGCGGCCCACTTCCTAACAGGCTGCGGACCACTAGTGGGCCGTGGACCACAGGTTGGGGACCCCTGGGCTAGAGCATGGATTCCTAAGATGGCTTTGCAAAGCTTCAAAAGAGGGCTTGGTTATGATGATGCTCATCACAGAGAAGCATCTCTTCCAAATGGCTTTGTGAAGTATCATCTCCTCCCTCCTAAAAAATGGTGGCACTGAACCTGCTGGGGGAGGCTCCAGGGGATATGGGGCAAATCAGGTCTTGGGTGTACCTCAATGAGTTGTGCTATATCAAAGAGGCCCTGAGGTGAGATCTAGTGCTTCATACCAATATAGCAGCAAACTTTGGAGCAGTGAGCACATTTGGAACTTTGAGAGCAGGTTATGAACTTTGGAGACTCACAGGAGGGCTGCCCTGGTGAGCAAACCACTGCTGAGGCTTTTCTCCACCACTTTAGTGTCCTTCTGTCTCTTTCCTGGGCACATTTTCAGACAAAGCATGGACACATCTAATTGTTTCCGTTCCTGAAGAATGTCTTAAGGATATGGGTGGATCCCAGAAGCGTTCTTGGAAATCAGATTCATCAATTAAAATGTACTTTAAAAAGAAACCAGATGTATAAAATCTGGGATGAAGTGAAGGAGATGGCATCTGGGAGTGCCGATTTGGAAGCCAGCTTTGCTTGCTGCAAAGCCCAGGATTTGCAGCTCCAACACTTCTGAAGGATAGCAGACTTAGGGTAGGCTGGGCTAAAGTAGCATGATCCAAGGATATTTTGTCAAGTCAGCTAGGGATAACAAATATATCAAGGCTGTGACTCCATATCAAGGTGCTCATCAAGAAAGCATATTGCACCTTTCCTCCTTTTTTTTTGAAGTGTGCAACCTGTGGATCCAGTACAAACCAGTGACATAATATGCCCACCTTCTCCCAAGATTCCAGTTAAGTAAATATTTTCCAAGAAAACAAAATCACATTCTGCTTGGGTGACTGGTAGATCCTACATTGATATACTAAGATGGATGGGTGAGTTGGCTGGCATATTGGATGCAAAATGAAGAAGGGAGTGTCAGAACCATCGTCTCTATTTTGATGTGTCAGCAATGTTCTCTTAATGCCCACTTTCCAATGAACATTGGGATAAAAACATTCCTGAAAAAAGCTAGAGGAACATTAAATGGGAGGTAATAAGATGATGATGATGATGATGATGATGATGATGATGATGATGATGATGCAATCAGTTACTTAGCATTTGCTGTGGAGGTGTTTTGGTGATTGTCCTTAATTTTGGAATGTTGTTGGGTTGCAGAGACCTTAGCATGTTGTCATGGACAAAGGAGTCTCCATGCTAGCATACACTCAGTCTAGAAACTATTCTGCCAGTGCCTTTAAGAGACAAAAGACAGTTATGACATTCTGTAAAGAACTGCACACCATCACCATGCTCTCTGTCTGCTATTCCAAAAAACAGCCTCAGAGCCGAACGATGCTTCCATATTCTTCTTCAATGTCCAGTTTCATAAACTTTCAGAGAATCAAAGAACTGGAAATAGCCCTTGAGGTGATCAAATCCACCCCACCCATTAATTTCCTTTTATTTCAACATTATTCTTGTTTCTAGTAAAAGTCTTCTCAATATTTTAATGCCAACTAAAGATGAGACTAAGGTAAAGTCCTTTTCAAGTCAAGCTTGACTCCTGATGTCTTTATGGACGTATTGTGGAGTTTCCATGGCAGAAATATGGAAATGGCTTGCAATTTCCTTCTTCTAGAGTGTGTGTGTGTGTGTGTGTGTGTGTGTGTGTGTGTTTGTTGACTTTCCAATCTAACCTTCAGTTCTGGTATTATCCCCTGGTGATCTCTCATTCTGTAAGCCGCCCAAAGTCACAGTGTGTGAGTTGGGCGGCCATATAAATTTGCCTAACAAATATATTAGTAAAATAATAAATTCTAGTGCTAACTAGGACCACCTCTGTTTAGCCACTGAGACTAGAAAAAGTCATCCAGGTGTTGCCACCTGCCTTAACCTCTGCTCTCTGGGGAAGCACTACTTAGTGCACAAAACCAGATAAACACTGACGTTGCAGCCCCAAACCTATATAAATCTAAATCCTTTTTCCTGCTAAATGAGCAACCCTTTGAAGTTCAGCTAGCCAGCCAGCAAAAATGAGAGTGAGAAAGTGATTATAATGCATGTGTGCATTTAAATTATACAAGAGAAATATACCAAGGGGAGGGTGTAAATGAGGAAGCTGTCCAGAGAGACTAGAGAATTGATTACATGCCTAACAAGTGGAATATTTATAGGGCATTATTCATAGTAATAACCTCACTTTCCATTGTGGTCCTTCCATAGGGGAAGGCAAAAGGAATCTATTTATTGCCAGCCACTTACCTTTCTAGGAAAAGGACAGGAAGACATTCAAGATTTCTAAAGGAATGTCCTATTAATCCATAATTCCCTGCTTATGAAAGATAATGACCACCCTGCAAATGTGAACTAGAGATGGAGAAATCTCTCTTTTAGCGTTTTTTCAGGGCCAGTTTAACCCACTCCACAAAGCAGGCAATAGTCAAGGTCTAAATAAAACTCACATTTTAATTCCACACAGATTTAGTTGGTCTTCCTTCCTGATTCCCCACATTAAAAAGTCAAAATTTGGTTGGATTTTTTTCAAAGCTTTGGGGGACTAGCATATGATCCCAAGGCCCTGCTTTAATGTGAGACATGGGTCCATGTGTGAAGGCCACTCTCAACTGAGATGAATGAAAGTTGCCATTCATTCATTCATTCATTCATTCATTCATTCATTCATTCATTCAATTTCTCACCGCCCAACTCCCTCAAGGGACTCTGGGCGGTTTACAAATCATCAAAATTACGAATATTAAAGATTAAAACATTAAAATAACCATTTAAAATACCATACATATAAAAATTAAGAAGGTGATGTGTTCTTTCAGCCTTGGAAGGGCTATTCTAGGACTATCTTACTATACTAGCCATCGCCAGGAGTTTCTGCCCTCCTTACCGCCCCAGGCCTGTTGACAAAGCCAAGTTTTAAGTTGTTTCCTGAAGCCCAGGAGCGAGGTGGGCTGTCTTAACTCTGGGGGAAGAATATTCCACAGGGCAGGCGCTGCTGCAGAGAAGGCACGCTTCCGTGACCCCGTCACGGAATTTAGGAACTACTAAGGGTAGTGATCTGGAAAGAGAGAAGAGTGGCACCTTGTTAATTGAATCGGAATGCCTTCTAATCTCTGCTGGTCCTAATTTGATATGAAAGTTGCTAATACGATACGACTGCAACATTGTATTAGGGAACAATATGTCCTGATATGATAGGAATGCTAATATAATAACAAAGGAATGGTGCTAATGTGTTAACAGGATAAGATATTGCTAATGAGATATGAGAGACTACACTGTGGGAAAATATATTAATATCTCTTCCCTGAACTTTCCCAGTGCAACATTAACCTCCCTCGCAAGAGACATTGTCATATGGCCTTTTGATCCCATTTTGACAGTTTAGGCTTTATTTATCTCCAGGTTCCACCAAGACATAATATGCTCTGGGCAACAGAGCATGTTGCCTAAGGAACAAAAGGGGCAAGTTAACAGGTTAAGGAAGACTGGGAATGGCTAAATGATGGGTTACATGTAATTCTGCATTAAGGGGTGATACAAGGTGAAATTTGACAATATGGTTGATTGTCTCAGATCTGAAGAAATGACATGTAAAAATGTAACAGTCCAAACAGGTTGTAAAGTTTCAACTTTCGGCAGATTGGGACCTTTAAAGCTCTACATGGCATGGGGCTAGGTTACTTGTGGGACTGCCTATCCCTATTGCTTTCTGCCTGTCTTACCAGATCTGGCTCCCCTTGTTTTGTTGTTGTTCAGTCGTTAAGTCATGTCCGACTCTTCGTGACCCCATGGACCATAGCATGCCAGGCCTTTCTGTCCTCCACTGTCTCCTGGAGTTTACTCAAATTCATGTTCATTACGTCGGTGATGCTATCTAATCATCTCATCCCCTGCCGTCCCCTTCTCCTTTTGCCTTCAGTCTTTCCCAGCATCAGGGTCTTTTCCAGTGAGTCCTCTCTGCCATGATCTGAGTTTTTTTAATGTTGAGTTTCAAGCCAGCTTTTGCACTCTCCTCTTTCACCCTGATCAAGAGGCTCTTTAGTTCCTCTTCACTAACTGCCATTAGGGTGGTATCGTCTGCATATCTGAGGTTGTTGATATTTCTCCCGGCAATCTTAACTCCGGCTTGTGATTCATCCAGCCCGGCATTTTTCAGGATGTACTCTGTATATAAGTTAAATAAGCAGGGTGAAAGCATGCCTTCTCTGTCATGGCTCCTGCCCTATGGAACAGCCTCTCCCTAGAGATACAGATGGCTTTGACTCTGTTGGCCTTTAGTATTTTTTAGTACTTTTGTACTGCTCCCATGTCTTTGTCATGGCTCCACCTACTTTTTGGAGTGAAGTGCAAAGTGAAACCCTGAGGCCCCTCTCCCCAAAGTGTGAACCCCTGGTTTTCTACCTCTATGAACTAATGGTCATCAAATTATGCAAGGTCTTTTAATTCCCCAGGATGCATGGGTTAAGAAATTGCTGTAAATTGCCATTCAAATATGACAACAGTCTTAGGAAGTTTGCTGCAACTCCCTATTGTTGGAAGTGCTAAAAGATTAACAGTAACAATGCAATCTCTGTACTGTATGTACAAGTTAAAACCCAGTGAAAGATAAAGATACATAAATATATGAACATTCTGCAGTCATCACTTCTTCATATTTGCTAATTTAGTAGTGCTAACTAAAACCACAAGCTCCGGGGGAAAATGCTGAGAAGTCATGTTTTCTCTGATTCTGAAGAAAAGCTGCTTGAGATAGAAAGAGGTTAATATATATTCCCAATTTTGCCAAAGCAAAGATAAGGGAAGAGAAAAAAATTGTCTCTCCCACCCTCCATAATGCATTTTTATTTCTTTGCTTGCTTGTTCCTGTTTTCCATAAAGAAGCCTAAAATATTTATTAGTTGTCTCCTGGTTTGCCATTGGCTCCTTCCTAGGGCTGAGAGAGAGTGACTGGCCCAAGGTCACCCGGCTGGCTTTCATGCCTAAGGCGGGACTAGAACTCACATACTCCTGGTTTCTAGCCCATTGCCTTAACCACTTGACCAATGCCAGTCAATAGCTATACACCATGGTCTAAGATAGATATTTCTTCTACAACCGTGACAGGCGGGACTAGAACTCTCAGTCTCCTGGTTTGCCATTGGCTCCTTCCTAGGGCTGAGAGACAGGGACTGGCCCAAGGTCACCCAGCCGGCTTTCATGCCTAAGGCGGGACTAGAACTCACATACTCCTGGTTTCTAGCCCATTGCCTTAACCACTAGACCAATGCCAGTCAATAGCTATACACCATGGTCTAAGATAGATATTTCTTCTATCAAATCTTCCATTTTTATTATTATAAAATAATGCTATAAAAGAAAGAGGGAAATTAAGTCCTAGCTGGTATTCAGAGATCTGAAATAACATATGTGATGTTATGATATCATGGGAGTGGCTTATGATAGTACTGCATCTTTATCATCCCCCCTCCATAGTCCAAAACCCCCAAATCCCTTCCCCAAAAAAGTGGGGTGGGGATAAAATTTGGCCCAAATCCTTCCTTTGCTGGGATGATGTGGCCTGTATCCTTTGAGTTGTACACCCCTAGTTTTAGAGAAATAATACTCTTGGAGAACATGAGCACCACTATGTGTGATAATCATAGGACAACTCTCTTTACATCAAATATCTGAAACAATAGCTTAACAGAACAGAACTTTTCATGCTCCAAAAATACTTAGCTACTGATCTTAAAGTTGTCATTGTTGAAGAAAGGGAATTAAAGGGGATTGTTGAATCTCAGTACATCTATTTGTGAATCTGTTTATCTGCCTGTCCATCATCCATCATCTCTCTCTCTCTCTCTCTCTTTGTGCATCTAATCTATCATCTGAAACCTGAGATCTGGAAAGGACATCACTACAACCTTACAACTGCTTTTAATTCTACCAGATTGTAGACAACACAGAGTTTTCGTTGTTGTACCCAAAGAACTCCAACACTGTTTCCTTATCAGCCCAAGCCACACAAAGACACTCCATTTTCTTAGCCCAACTGATGAATGCAAATCACCAAAAGTGTTTATGGCAATAAGATTGGTTTTCCTTTGGGAAAGTAAAACAGCTCCCTTATTTTATCATTATCTTTGAAACTGCCCTCTTCTCTAGCTGTGAGGAACTTGCATTGAAGCTGGTTGTTATTTGAAAACTGCTTGTCACATCAGGATTACTCAAGATAAAAGTACTGATGGTCTATAAATATGTATGGAAAGAGAGAAGCTGTTTGTTTGCACAATGGTGTGGTAATAAAACCGATCTGTAAGCTTGTTGCAGTAGTGATCTCTCATAACCACCTACTGTTTAGTCATTTTGTAATAATGTGATGGATGGAAACATATCAGAGCTGAAATGCCAAATAGATCTGCTCAAATTACATCAGTTGGTAGCAAAATGAGACCAGGTGTAGCTAGAGAATGAAATAACCATGTTCACATTCCACCAACGGATGTCCTTGTTTTCACACACTGCACTGAACTCCAATTACCATTACAAGCAAAAAGTGTTAAGGAGAACAGATAGATCCCCTTCTCCCCCGAATGACTGGTTCATGCAGAGTATGGCTACAATTCTGCACTGCGAGAGCTCAGATCGGAAAGCAGGAGATAAATGTTGCGGGAAACCTTGCCTCTGAAACTCTGTTTATCCCATCTTTGGAATAGTTTCCTCACAATTGTGTGGTTGTTTGCAAGGGATTAAGGCACCCATATTCCATGGATGGTATGTTGGGGAAATGGCCCAACTTCTCCAAAACGGGATCGGTAAAAAAGCTTATTCACCTTGGTTCTCCAACACTTCCTCCCTTAGAAATGGGAAAGGGAGCTAATTTTAAAAACATGCATTTGGTTCTTCTTTCAGCTAATCCGATTTCTGAAAAGTGAGAACTGGAAGTCTTTTGGAAATGAGTGCCTAATGTACTGTAACATTAGTCAATACACTGTTTTTTTGCTGTTGAAGGAAAAAAAAGTTTCAGATTAAGTTAAAAGCCCAAACTGTGTATTATTTTATTTTATTTTATTTTATTATTTATTATTTTATTATTTTATTTTATTTTATTATCTATTTTATTTTATTTTATTTTATTTTATTTTATTTTATTATTATTTTTTTATTTTATTTTATTTTATTTTATTTTATTTTATTTTATTTTATTTTATTTTATTTTATTTTATTTATTTATTTTATTATTTTATTTTATTATTTATTTTATTTTATTTTATTTATTTTATTTTATTTTATTTTATTTTATTATTTTATTTTATTTTATTTTATTTTATTTTATTTTATTTTATTATTTTATTTTATTTTATTTTATTTTATTTTATTATTTTATTTTATTTTATTTTATTTTATTTTATTTTATTTATTTTATTATTTTATTATTTTATTTTATTTTATTTTATTATTTTATTTTATTTTATTATTTTAATTTTATTTTATTTTATTTTATTTTATTTTATTTTATTTTATTTTATTTATTTTATTTTATTTTATTTTATTTTATTTTAATTTTATTATTTTATTTATTTTATTTTATTTTATTATTTTATTTTATTTTTTGTCAAATTTAGCCACCGCCCATCTCCCCCGAAAAGAGGGACTCTGGGTGGTTTTAGGCCTCCCTAGAAGCTTTTACAAGACTTTATGAGAAGAAAGGGATTCTGAAATCAAGTCCATAATTTTATCAGCCCAGAAGTCTTTTTATATAGAAGAAAGGGGTCATCCCCCTCCTCCAAGAATTAGTGGTACAAATAACACACTGACACCATGCACTTGTTCACTGGAAGCATTTTGAATCACTTCTTCAGCCAGAGATCCTCAAATCAATTTTCATACAAACAGGGACGGAAAAAAAAAGATGTCTGTATATGTGTGTAAATTCATGACTTTCTACCTTACATTGACTATATACTTGTGTGTTCTTCTGGGCTCAACCAATAATCGTATCAGTTCTGTAGACACAGGATTGACAGATGTGTCCTCTGTTTTCAGGACTCATTAAGATTAAGCTCCAAACCTATTAAGCTTTTGATCTATAGTTAAAATCTAAACAATGATTAGATGCATTATTCACCGGCCTAGGTGAATCAGCCAAAATATTATTTGAATTGTGGATTTCACCTGACAATTCAAACAGATTTGGAAAATCAATAAGGTCCAATTTAAACATTCAAATTAATCCAGTTTGGTTTTCTAAACTGTTTTGGGGGATTAAAAAAAAGAAGAAGTGCTGTACTTGCACTGAAGATTCTAAATTGCCCATTTGGATTTGGAGATGTACAATTTGGTGATTCATATTGACGTTCCAATTTGATTTAGAAAGTCAATTTGACTCAGAGTTTCGGTTCAGTTGCCTTTGAATCAAATTTATGAACCATATATCCACAAAGCCTTAGATATTCCTGATGGGACAGACTCAAAATCCAGGGAAGGAAATAAGTGAATACATAAAGGCCAACTCCAATTTCATCTAAACATTTTTTGCAATTGGTACAGAGACCAGATTGCTCCAATCTGAAGTTTGTCATGAACTGCATGGTGGGTCCATCTTCGGCAAGATTCCTGTAAGAATTTCTACAGGTTTTGAATGCATCTGGAAGTTTGCAAAAGTCCCCCCCCCTTTAGACCAGTGTTTCTCAAACTTGGCAACTTTAAGATGTGTAGACTTCAACTAGAATTCCCCAGCCAGCATTTTGTTGTTGTCCTGAAAAGCCTTAGCTCACACACAGCTCTTCACCACCACCAAAGCAAAATACCAGGAGTACTACTGAAGTGTGTTGCCTAAAAACCACACACCTGTAGTTATTCCAGTGGAAGTAAAATAATTTTCACAGAGGTTAGTGACTTATCTCCAAATGGGCTTTATAAGTATCTCAGCTCTTCTGAAAAGCTTCCTTTCTTAACTTTGAGAATTCCACAAAGACGTTATTCGAAGATAAACTCAGTTCAGTTATGCTGACGGGCAATAAATACTGCAGATGCGAATGGAAGCCGCGCTTTTTCAAAATTCCTGTCGCAGGAACACCAGAGAGATTTCTATGACTTGGGCTCCCCACGAGAGTGACAAATTACTATTTGGAGTTCAAGGAATAAAAAAACAAATCCAAGCACCATTTCTCCCTGGTACACAAGCAGAGCTAAAATGTAATTAGTGAATTCAAAAAAGTGAAGCAATACTACGGCACCACCACAAGTATTCAATCAGAAAGTGCTGATGGAACATATATAAGCATCGTCAAAGCCTTTATTTAAATAGGGGTTACAGTCCTAATAAAACACAAAGGGAAAGGGGGCAGAGGGCTCCGAGACAGGTAATGAAAGAAAAAATTAAACTCATCCAATTACATCTGGGGGAAAATCCATTACCTATAGCAGTGAAAGGATAGCCCGGGGAAAATTCAGATGCAAAGCTAATAATGAAGGCAGAGTGTCCTTTCAACAGATTCTAAATGAGGTCTAATTTTCTTACATCCACCATTCCCAAACTATATAAATTTCAACTAAGCAGAAAAAAGTGACATGCTAGCACAATTGTTATTCCAAACAGGCACAGCTGCTTCTTCACCTTAATTAGACCTAATCCCAAAACGAAGGCATCCTTTCCTTATTTCTTGCAACGAGATCACTGGATTTGCCTCAACTTTTCTTTTCTAATAGATTTCGCCCTAACCTTTTGGCTATTGTCATTTTCTTTTTTGACATTCTAATGGAAATTGAAGAGCCAGAGTTCACCCAGCCCAACCACTTGTCGAGTTTTCCTAAAATGTCAAAGAATTAAAGGAAGGTGATGCAAGCAACTTGCAGGGCCAAGGAAGTTGGCTGGAAAGCCAGAACTCAGCAGGTTATAGTACGCGAATTGGCCAGCATGGCTATTGCAGCTGAAATAACAAAATATCTAATTCATACATGCCTATCTGTTACCTGTGTGAGAAAAATAAGTTTTCAGGTGAATGGTCCCGTTTAAACCAAACTGAAACACAAAGGAACGTGGCAACAACTTTGGAAGCTATCGCACACCAGCTTCTGCAGCTTTTGCTAACTTTTATCAGGACATTCCTATAAAAAAGGTAAAGGTTCCCCCGCACATTTGTGCAGTCGTGTCTGACTCTAGGGGCCGGTGCTCATCTCCGTTTGTTAGCTGAAGAGCCAGCGTTGTCTGAAGACGCTTCCGCGGTCATGTGGCCAGCATGATGCACGCGGAACACTTTTACCCACCCACCGAAGTGGTACCTATTTATCTACTTGCATTTGCATGCTCTCGAATTGCTATATATACACTGCTCAAAAAAATAAAGGGAACACTGAAACAACACAATGTAAGTCCAAGTCAATCACACTTCTGTAAAATCAAACTGTCCACTTAGGTAGCAACACTGATTGACAATCAATTTCACATGCTGTTGTGCACATGGAATAGACAACAGGCGGAAAGCATAGGCAGTTAGCAAGACATCCCCAATAAAGGAGTGGATCTGCAGGTGGTGACCACAGACCACTTCTCAGTTCCTATGCTTTCTGGCTGATGGTTTGGTCACTTTTGAATGCTGGTGATGCTTCCACTCTAGTGGTAGCATGAGACGGAGTCTACAACCCACACAAGTGGCTCAGGTAGTGCAGCTCATCCAGGATGGCACATCAATGCGAGCTGTGGCAAGAAGGTTTGCTGTGTCTGTCAGCGTAGTGTCCAGAGCATGGAGGCGCTACCAGGAGACAGGTCAGTACATCAGGAGACGTGGAGGAGGCCGTAGGCAGGCAACAACCCAGCAGCAGGACCGCTACCTCCGCCTTTGTGCAAGGAGGGACAGGAGGAGCACTGCCAGAGCCCTGCAAAATGACCTCCAGTGGGCCACAAATGTGCGTGTGGCTGCTCAAACGGTCAGAAACAGACTCCATGAGGGTGGTATGAGGGCCCAACATCCACAGGTGGGGGTTGTGCTTACAGCCCAACACCGTGCAGGACGTTTGGCATTTGCCAGAGAACACAAGATTGGCAACTTCGCCACTGGCTCCCTGTGCTCTTCACAGATGAAAGCAGGTTCACACTGAGCACATGTGACAGACGTGACAGGGTCTGGAGACGCCGTGGAGAACGTTCTGCTGCCTGCAACATCCTCCAGCATGACCGGTTTGGCAGTGGGTCAGTAATGGTGTGGGGTGGCATTTCTTTAGGGGGCCGCACAGCCCTCCATGTGCTCGCCAGAGGTAGCCTGACTGCCATTAGGTACCGAGATGAGATCCTCAGACCCCTTGTGAGACCGTATGCTGGTGCGGTTGGCCCTGGGTTCCTCCTAATGCAAGACAATGCTAGACCTCATGTGGCTGGAGTGTGCCAGCAGTTCCTGCAAGACGAAGGCATTGATGCTATAGACTGGCCCGCCCGTTCCCCAGACCTGAATCCAATTGAGCACATCTGGGACATCATGTCTCGCTCCATCCACCAACGCCACGTTGCACCACAGACTGTCCAGGAGTTGGGGGATGCTTTAGTCCAGGTGTGGGAGGAGATCCCTCAGGAGACCATCCGCCAGCTCATCAGGAGCATGCCCAGGCGTTGTAGGGAGGTCATACAGGCACGTGGAGGCCACACACACTATTGAGCCTCATTTTGACTTGTTTTAAGGACATTACATCAACGCTGGATCAGCCTGTAGTGTTCTTTTCCACTTTAATTTTTGAGTGTAACTCCACATCCAGACCTCCAGGTGTTGCTTACATTTGATTTCCATTGCTTTTTATGTGATTTTGTTGTCAGCACATTCAACTATGTAATGAACAAAGTAATTAATATGAATATTTCATTCATTCATATCTAGGATGTCTTATTTCAGTGTTCCCTTTATTTTTTTGAGCAGCTTATATTGCTATATATATAGGACATTCCTATAGCAACTCACAAATCCCTGTATTCAAGAAGTTTGTTCCCTCCCTTCTTCCCACTAAGACAATGGCTTTCTTCAGAGTAGATACAGTAAGTAGGAGAGAAAATAACTTGAGATTTATTGCTTATGAATATGTATGTATGCCTGCATCATCATATGAATATGTATGCTTACATCATTTCCTCTTCGGTAGTGTATAAATATCAGTGCATTTATTTTGTCTGCAGGAGAGGCACCCATCATATTGGTGAGGACCCCTTCGGTGTGCACTGTATCAATAAATACTGCAGTCAGCCTTGAATAGTTTTGCTTTTTGTCCTGTGTTGATTCCACACCTGGCTACTTTATCCTTGATGACTATTGTAGTATCATGTCAGGTGAACAAGGATACCACCCTGGGCATGTCTGGAGGTGGCCTCAAATATCATGTATGCCATGGCAGCATCCCACAAATGATATAAATGACGTAATTTGCAGTCAGGTATGAAACTGATGTCTTTAGTGCAATGACATCATGACATGTATGATGTCATTGCGGCTTGTAATAGACACCTACGGCACTGCAGAAAGTCAGAGTCTAGATTATTTGGAGCAGAGATCAAATGTTAGGAAAAACAGCAATTATGTTTTCCTAATGAGGAAGGTGGGGTGGTTTTAAGACTGGAAAAAGAAACATCAGTAATCTGGCTATGCTGAAACCACTATTCTGATTTTTTAAAAAAACACAAAGGATTTACAACCTTTAATAATAAAAGTCAAGGAACACAGTGAAAAAATTGTACTAAATTAAATATTAAAAGTGGAAGGCAAAAGGAAGAGGGGCCGACCAAGGGCAAGATGGATGGATGGTATTCTGGAGGTGACGGACTCAACCATTGGGGAGCTGGGGATGGTGACGGCCGACAGAGGGCTCTGGCGTGGACTGGTCCATGAAGTCACGAAGAGTCGGAAACGACTGAACGAATAAACAACAACAAATATTAAAAATACCAAACCAATGAATACAGGTACAACAACCAGCCTTAGAGGTGACAGTGAAGATATTGAAGTGGTCGAGAGTTTCTGCCTTTTAGGATCAATCATCAACAGTAAAGGAACAACCAGTCAAGAAATATGCCACAGACTAGCACTCAGTAGAGCAGCTATGATGGACTTGGAAAAGATATTCAGATGCTGCGATGTGTCTATACCTACAAAGATCAGAATCGTGCAAGCCATGGCATTCTATCAGGATGGGGGCTGGTTCTGAGGGGGAGGAGGAAGTAGAGCCATTGCTGGAAAGAGTAGGAGAAGGGAAAAGCGCAAAAGTTGATAAAGAGGATGAATTGCCCATTGGCAAAAATCCAGATGTGGGCTCACCGCCGCCTATCAGCGCTCGGGAAAGGAGGTTAGCAAGGCGGGCGGAGCAAAAAGAGCAGCAATTGGTCTCCGCACAGAAATGGCGGGAGAGCCAACAGAATAAAAGTCAGTGGGACCTGGAGCGGTTTGTCGGAGACAACCGTTCATATCTGACTAGAAAAGAGAATCAGTCTTGCCTTGCCAATGCACCAGGTCTTCAAGCCTTTTCTTAGCCTGCCGACGTTTTGAATTGTGCCGAGCCTCCTTGCCTGGCGGCTGTTCCATACATCACTGAATTGCCTCGCCTGACCACCACTCCTAACTACGCTGAGCTGGCTAGCCTAGTTGGTGCTTTGGACCATGTTACACAGCCTCATCTGGACGCCGTTCCAGATGGTACGTCGGAGCTCCATGACCACACTGCGCCCCAGCCTTGCTCCTTCACGATTCTGAATTCGGCTGCCGTATCTTGTCGCGCTGCCTTCCGAGCCTCTGTACCTGAGCCCCGCTCATCCACTGCACCTGAACACAGTGTCACACGGGGAAACAGCATCGCGCCAACATCCCCGTGAAGGTTAGAACCACGCCCTTATCGGGAAACGGACTCAGCTCATCCTAAATGGGCAATTAGGCTGGGCCAAGTTAGCCATACTCAGATGCCCTGAGTCACGCCCTTCCAACATCTGACCATAATGCTCACTTTGCAAGTTCCAGGAATTTCCTCCCTGGAAACTCCAGCCATGATTGATTCAAGGGCTACCATCAATTTTATGGATACCGGATTTGCAAAGAAGTGGGGAATTCCTCAACATGAGGTAGAACCCCCTTTGGTCATTGAGATGATAGACGGTTGATCTCTACATTCCGGCCCTGTATCCTTGGCCACTCAAAAATTTTGCATGCAAATAGGGGAGCATCTAGAATGGCTGGAGTTCTACATGGTTGCTATGCCCCATTGTCCATTAGTGTTGGGGCTAGAATGGCTCCAAGCTCATAAACCAAAAATCGCCTGGTGTTCAGGAGAGATTGAATTTCCCAGCTCACGCTGCACCACACATGTATTTGGTCTTTTGGCAACAGGCCAACTTGTCACATCAAAACCACAACTGCCACCCCAGTTCCAGGAATATGCAGATGTATTTGATGAGCAGGAGGCCAACCAACTACCACCACATCAACCTTACGACTGTCCCATTGACCTAGTTCTAGGTGCCAGACTCCCAGTGGGACATATCTACTCGCTGTTGGAACCGGAGCAGGTGACTCTCAAGGATTTCCTGGACATTAATTTGAAGCAGGGTTTCATCAGTCCATCCACCTCTCTGGTAGCAGCACCCGTAGTATTTGTGAAAAAGAAGTCGGGAGAGTTACGGCTGTGCTGTGATTACCAGCGACTAAACGACATCACTGTTAAAAACTGCTATCCCTATTCTCTGATTTCGGAGCTCCTAGAAGGAAGGAGCCCGTCACCCAATTGAGGTAAGGACAGACCACCGTAACTTGGAACATCAAAAAACCGCAAGAAGCTTGAATCAGTGACAAATTCGTTGGTCGCTGTTCTTCTCGCGATTTAACTTTGGAGTGACATACATGCCATGAGGGCAGAATCAACAGGCTAAAGCCCTTTCTCGGAAACCTGAGTATGACCGCCTGGGACCTCCACCTCCACCTCCACCTCCACCTCAGACCGTAATTCCTTTAGGTTATTTTGAAGTGACTGGTGTGCCACGTGATCTCCTAAAACAAATCAAGGATCATCAGCAGAATGACCCCTTCATGAAGAAGCAGAGACAGAAATTGGCACAACTTCCTATAGCTTAAATCGCTCCGTGGTCCTGGAACCAGGGGGCACTATGCTTTAGGTAGGGGAGTTACAAGGATTAGTACTCCAACTATGCCATGACAATCCTGTAGCAGGACATTTTGGCTATTATAAGACCTTAGACCTGGTGGCCAGAGAGTTTTGGTGGCCACGAGTACAAAAAGACGTGAAGGGGTATGTGGCTTCCTGCCCTGAATGTCTCAGGGCCAAGAACTGGACTGGAAAGCCTGCTGGCCTTCTAATGCCACTACCTATTCCGGGCCAACCTTGGGAAGCCATATCCATGTTGGATAAATACTGGCTTATAGGGAAAAAAGGCGCAGAGTAAACAGACACAGAGTGGAGCTTTTCAAAGCTAAAAATCTTTACTATAGATAAAGCAGAGTTGTATATACAGGTACAGCATTGCAAAAGTAAAAATAGCCTACACGTAGAATACACATAATCCACATGTGTTGCTTCCATTGATAAGACATGAAGGAGCACATACCTAGGAGAACAACTCTCTCAGAACCAGGCATAGCTCACACTTCTCAGTCCTCAGGAGCAGAACACATGGAGATGGCTAAAAGATAGGCAGAAGTCAAGAAGCAAAGGACACCATTTTGCATGGGTAGAAATACACTTTCTTACCAACTTCTGATTGACTGAAACTTAGGTGTGATAAACACCAAGCACACAGCATAAAACATAGCACATACTATAACCTGTCAATGGGTGGCAGTGTTGCATCTAAGCAAGCATGTGATCTCCCCCTTCCCATTCTCCCAGGGCAGGCTCTTCCCACGAAGCAACGGGGCAAACTGTTCCCATGCAAACGTTTTGGGACTAGACGTAAACAATGCATCACATGGTACCTTTACTGGCCACCTGCACTTTCATATCTATGGAAGATATGGGCAAAGCCATTCAAAGCTATGAGAAAGCTTTGTTTTTGTACAGAAAGCGATTTGCAATTTCACACGAGAAATCTGACAATCCATAGACTTAATCACTGATATTCCAGAATGCCAAGGTGCTACCACCATTCTGGTCATAGCGGATGCCCTGACCAAAATGGCTCACTTTATCATGTGTGCAGGTCTACCCACAGCCCAAGACACTGCGTGGTTATATATCCAGCATGTCTTTAAGTTGCACAGGCTAGCTAACAGTGTTGTGTCTGACTGAGGATCACAGTTCACTGTTCGGTTCTGGAAGGCATTTCTTAAGAACATAGACATGCACGGCCACTTATCATCTGCGTATCACCCAGAATCGGATGGAGAAATGGAAAGGGTGAACGCGGTTTTGGAACAATATCTGCGCTGCTACATAAACTTTCAACAAAACAATTGGGCTAACCTTCTGGCAGTAGCAGAATTTGTGTATAACAACACACTGTACTCTTCCATCAAGATGTTGCCATTTATGGTGAATTACAACTTATATCCTCACCAGTTTCCCCTGTCCACACCAGAGTCCTCTGTACCGGCTGCCGACCAATTCCTTCAGGAACTCCAGTCCATTTATCAAGTCCTCCGGAAACAACTGGAGAAAGCCAAGGAGAACTACAAGCAATTCGCCGACTGTCATCGGAAGGTGGGACCATGGTTAGTAGTTGGTGACCTTGTATGGCTATCTACAAAGTATCTTGCCTCTTCGCGTCCCTCCAAAAAAATTGGACTATAGGTTTTTGGGACCATTTCCGGTAGAAGCCATTATCAATCCAGTCGCTTTCTGACTAAAACTCCCCCCCCTCCCACATTCAGGTACGTCCCGTGTTCCACAGATCATCATTGGTTCCTGCATCTCCTGACAGCTCACTTCGATTTGCAAAGCCACTGCCTCTGCCGGTAGTCATTCAGGGCGAGATTAAGTATGAGGTAGCTCACATCCTGGAGTCCCATATCCATTATGGCTGCCTCTAGTACTTAATTGACTGAAGAGGGTATGGGCCGGAGGAATACTTCTGGGAGAACTCCTCAGATGTACAAGCCCTGATCTGAATCTGACAGATTCACCAGCAAAACTCACATAAGCCTGGACCATGAACTCCGGGGAGAGGACGTCCTGTGGGGGTGGGATAGTGTCAGGATGGAGGTTGGTTCTGAGGGGGAAGAGGAAGAAGAGCCGTTGCTGGAAACAGTGGGAGAAGGGCAAGGCATGAAGGTTGATAAAGAGGACGAATTGCCCATTGGCAAAAATCCAGAGGTGGGCTCACTGCCACCTATCAGCGCTCGGGAAAGGAGGTTAGCAAGGCGGGTGGAGAAAAAAGAGCAGCAATTGGCCTCCACACAGAAATGGCGAGAGAGCCAACAGAATAAAAGATGGTGGGACCTAGAGCAGTTTGTTGGAGACAACCATTCGTATCTGACTAGAAAAGAGAATCAGTCTTGCCTTGCCAATGCACCAGATCTTCAAGCCTTGTCTGAGCCTGCCGACGTTTTGCATTGTGCTGAACCTCCTCACCTGGCAGCCATTCCATACAGCTCTGAATTGCATTGTCTCACTGCTGCTCCTAACTACGCTGAGCTGGCTTGCCTAGTTGGCACTTCAGAACACATTGTGCAACCTCTTCCAGACGACGTTCCAGATGGTACGTCAGAGCTCTACGACCACACCACACCCCAGCCTTGCTCTTTCATGACGCCAAATTTGCTTTAAGCCACACCACAGAATTGGTCCAAGCCCCAGCTCCATACTAATCTTGCCTGATCTGGAAAACCAGTCCTGCCAAAAACATATTGCCGGTCATTGAAGGGCATTTGCCTCACAGCTTCCTTGGTGAGGAATTGTGACTCGCCTTGCTCATACACAGACTACTCTCCCAGCCTGCTGGGTCAAGCGAAGGACCGCGGCCATTGAATTACCACGTTCAGAATTCGTTTGAATTGTATACTGTTATAAATAAAGCCTTATTAATTCACCTTCCTGCATCAGGGTGCTAGCCCAAATAGGACACATTCCCTGTGACACTCTATGGAAGCAAAAGTTGGACTTTAAAGAAGCTGGATCAAAAGTGTATTGACGCTTGTGAACTTTGGTGCTGGAGAAGAATCCTGAGAATACTGTGGATAGCCAAGAAAACAAAAAAATGGATCATCAAACAAATCAACCCAGAGTTCTCACTCAAGGCACAAATGACCAGGCTCAAATTATCATACTTCCTCAGTCCCTCAAGATGACAATGTTTAATTGAGGGGACCTGGAGCACACCAACTCTGTGTAACATTCTGGGTGGGAAGTAATGATTAAAGACAAGTGGTCCAGCAGATATGCAGGCCCTATAGTATGAAAGGCTTTATGACCAGCACCTTGAGTTGTACCCAGAGGCTAACTGGCAATGCAGCTTGCGCAGCAGTGGTGATACATGGGAATAATGAGAAATGCCTGTTACTGGTTGCACTGCAGCATTTTGGACCAGCTGTAATTTCCAGATGGTCTTCAAGTCAGTCCCATGTTCAGTGCCTTGCAATAGGCCAGTTGTAGTTATTAAGCAAGGACTACCTGTATACAGTAATAGCTGAGAGCAGGGGCGCTTGCAGGGTGCATGTTTAAAATTGCAAGATGGTGTGTGTTGTATTGCAAGTGAAGCCCCACCCCTTTTGTTCTTGCATACAAAAGGGACATGGCTTAGATTACAACGTTGTCCCTACCACCTTGCAAAATTGATCACTCCCCTCTCACCATGGACATAGCTGACCGAGATATCCAAACAAAGCGACAGAAATGTTGAACTTACAAATTTCTTTTAACAAATTAACAATTTAACAAATGGCGCTCTTATTCTCTACATGACACTTTTGATCCCTATAGCCTAGAACTGTCTACCTGACTGGAAGCTCCCCAAAAGGGCTTCTAGCAGACAGTGGCTGAGAATCTACTTATTTGACTTAAGATACATCAATATATCCTTCATAATTCTCCCTGTGCCCCATCTGTTTAACAATGGCAGATTGCTTAACACTGATAAGATAGCTCACTGTTCTTTATAGCACAATAGGATACTTTCCTTCCATGGAAGAAATGGAATATTAAGACAATATAGATTGATAAATGGACAGATAGTTGAATAGAGAGATGTGCAGACAGATTAAAAATATACAGACTCTCCATTAATTATCAGAGATGCATCTGGAATGCAGATCATTTTGTAGCAATCCAATAGATTATTATCATTATCATTTTTATTATTTAAGAGAATGATGATTCACCAGCGAAAACAACACAAGACTGCACAATGAATTCATTATAATATGGTGGTACTGTGCATTTCTCTTTGGGGCCTCTAAACTTCATGTGTTACCATTGCTAATAATTAACCTTGCTCAATAATTTACACTTTGAAGCATTAATGATGCAGATGCAAAGAAAGGGGGGGAAAGAAGAAACATATTGATGCAACTAATTAAATAAGAGTAAAATTGTATAAAGTTTCATTATAACTGTAATTGATTTGTCAATGGAGTAATATAGCAAGATGCATTACTATGTTGACAAATTAAGTTCAAATTATGTCAGCCCAGTTCCGATTTTTATAGCAGTTCCTTCCAGATAATTTCTCATTTTTTATATGTAAAAAGTAGGGGGGAAGAGATTAAACTTTTCTTCTTGATTTCTCATAAGTATACAGATGACAAATTAGTGTGTTACAGCCCTTCGCTGCTTCTGTTTGGGTCTAATGTTTAATTGAAAGGGAATAATTTACAGTATTTAATTGGCTTTCACCAAAGTTAATTTGATACTGGAGATAAATGGAATTCCAAAGGAAATGGCTACCCATTGGTAGAGCTTTACTTAGATAAGCAGGTAATTAAAACTACCTTCAGCCCCGAACTTTAATATTTCACATATAGAGGGTAATTTTTTGCTGCAGGAAATGTTAGCCTTCCGAGAATAGGGGTGCGTGTATCTATTTATTGGAAAATGCTTTTCCACCCTATTTTTCCTTATCTAATCTAAACATTTTTTAATCTCATCCTTACCAAGACCCTCAAGAGAAATTACAATGCAAGTTGCCAACAGTTATCCCTGCTTTGATAACCATGCAACTAGATCACTGCAATGTGCTTATGGTGGGGCTGCCCTTGAAGAGTGACCCAAAGCTTGAGTTAGCTAGGTGGCTTCAATGATTAGTAACATGATCATATCACACTGGTTTTGAAAGCTCTGCGGTGGTTTCCAATTGCTTTGCATTGTAGTAGGAGAGCTGTATTAGTCCATGGTAGCCAAAAATCAGAGTTCAGCAGTACCTTTTCCGACTAATAGATTGTATTAAAAGACATAAGCCCATACCTTTCAGTAACATTTGTTAGCCTGAAAAGATGCTACTAGACTCTCTCTGATTTCAGGATCAATTCAGGGGTCTCATTTTAATCTTCTAAATACTAAATGGATTAGTGGTTTTTCAAATCTGTCCTGTTTTAAATTTGCCGGTGAGTTAATATCTGCACAACAGACCCTTTTGAGGAGAACCCCTATCTCTTTCGACTCACAAAAACATTCCCCTCCCCTCCCCTCCCCTCCCCTCCCCTCCCCTCCCCTCCTCTCCTCTCCTCTCCTCTCCTCTCCTCTCCTCTCCTCTCCTCTTCTCCTTTTTTCCTATACTACTCTCAAACTGTAAAATTTATTCCATTGAGTGCTTGGCTAGGGTCACTTCCTACAATCATAAAGAGTGTCGTTGGTCAAGTTATTGGCAGCTGTGAATATCTTTGTCCATGTTCATGTCTAGATCTCTATCTCTGTCACTCTCTCTCTATAGATATGGCTATGCCTACCTAGTAGGTCTCTGCAGATATTTCATTTGCAGAATTTATTCAATGGCAATTTGATCAAATCTCCAAATCAAATTGGGAACTGGATTTGCTTACTTTTGTGCATGTGCAGAAATATGATTTCACTTGATTCAAAACACAGAATTGAATCAATCTGCAGTGATAACTCAGGACAGTTGTTTTCAGTTGAAAAGTCTGAAGATTTCAGTCCAAAGCACTGCTTTAAATCAAAATCATGGTCAGATTGGATCTGAACCAATTTGCACTATTCTTTTAGAGAGAGTGTGGGAGAAATATTTTTTTCTATCCCACCTTTATTATTTTTATAAATAACTCAAGGTGGAGAACATATCTAATGCTCATTCGTCCTCTTATTTTCCCCACAACAGCAACCCTGTAAGGTGAGTTGGGCTGAGAGAGAGTGACTGGCCCGAGGTCACCCAGCCAGCTTTCAGGCCTAAGGTGGGACTAGAACTCTCCGTCTCCTGGTTTGCCATTGTCTCCTTCCTAGGGCTGAGAGACAGGGACTGGCCCAAGGTCACCCAGCCAGCTTTCTTTTCAGTGCAACACTGCTCAAATTTGATTTAAAGCTGGTTGTGCAAAATGAAGTTGTCTGTGTATACAAGTAGAGTCTTAACACCTAAAGAAGGCTTGCACAGCTGTATTTGAGAATCCTTCCTGAAACTTCATTATTTTATGACTTCCAGTTACTCTCCAGAAGCTTTTCCACTGTTCACAAGCAACTCAATTACATTTGCCAGTTTCCTTCATATGGTATCCTGGCTCATTTTTACAATGATGAATGTAATATTATTATAGCTACAGTATGCTTATTCCTAGTGCCAAAGAACTGGGAGAAAGATGCAACATATTCTACTGTTTTTGGAATATGGTAACAGTTCTGAGAAAAACTAAGAAATGTAAAGAACTGATAAACTGTGTGAGCTGATGTCCATCATGTTCAATTCAAATTATGATGAGTGGTTGACCATATTAATATTTGCAAACACTCATCAAAGGCAAATATTCAAAGCCTTTGATGACTAAAACTAACTTTTTCTTAACAAGCCTACTGGCATTCCCCCAATTTGTTCATTCCCACCTACATACCTACAGCCATATTTATGTCTTTAATTAAAATTATGAAGGGTATCTTCCACTTGCCAGATATCTGGGACAATGCAAAATAAAAATACCTTGAAATTTTGACTTAAATCCGAGAAGGCACAAGAAACACAGAAGCCAAAAATAGAAGGGGAAGGGGAAGGGGAAGGAAACGACACGATTTTTAGGAAACGACACGATTGGGAAGGGGAAGGGGAAGGGGAA
Organism: Charina bottae; assembly: GCA_023362775.1. NCBI lineage: Eukaryota > Metazoa > Chordata > Lepidosauria > Squamata > Charinaidae > Charina > Charina bottae. Next base: position 32,805,985 of record JALMGJ010000012.1, read on the forward strand.
GGGGAAGGGAAGGGCAGTTATATATGTGAGTGAGAATAGTACTGCAGCAACAGAACAAGGAACAGTTATGCAACATTAAATATCTAACCAAACAGAAAGAAAGAACTAAATTCTCTTTCCTCAGAAAAGAGCTTACCTATCATAGAGCTGATACAGATACTAAAAACCTCTGACTCGGCTTACCAGTTGAGTTCCCTGCAAATTGTATATGTTAACAGGGCTTCTGAGAGTTATGAACATCATCAGCTGATCTTGACTTAACTTGGAAGAAGGTTCAGTAAATACTGGTCAGATCTTACTGATGAGCCAAGAGAGTAGAAGATCGAATTTGGGGGCACCTAAAATTGTTTCAAAAGAAGCTTCATTTGATGCTAGCTAATATAAGCATATCAATTACCATAGCTGATTGCTTTTATTTTAGTGAAATAGTTTTATCTTTACATGTGAATTCTAGACTTTCACAGTGTTGGTATTCTTAATGATGCACACAAACAGTGCAAAGAAGTGTAATGATGATCAGGGGGTACTAAGAACTGAGAACCATGAGGAGTGTTGGAAGGAGCTGGAAATTATGAGACTTGAGAAAATTAAGGGGAATATAATTGCACTCTTCAAATACCAGAAAAGCTGTCATGCTGAAGAAGGTCGAGACCTATTTTCATTCATCCCAGAATGCAGGATGTGGGACAATGGATTGAAATTGCAGGAAGACCAATTACTATAAAATGTTAGAAACAACTTCCCAATAGTAAGACAGTTCAACAATGGAACCAATTATTCAGTGAGATGGATGAACACCTCCCTTCACTGGAGGTGTTCAAACAAAGATTGTCAGATTCATGCTTTAATTTGGATAAGGCTTCTCTGATCTCTGTGACTTGGTTTTGTCTAAACTAAGGGATATAACATTGGCTATCAGGGCAAGGCTGAGATTGGTGGTCACATTCCTGATATGAAGGTATAAAGTCTCAGACAAAGGAACAAGAAGACATTATGGCTCCATCTACCCACCCCTGGACTCCTTTATTAATCCAATGTTCTTATTTGACCTCTCTGTGGTCAAATAAGAATTTGAGAATTTTTGTAATTCTCTTATCTTTTATAAATGAACAGCACTCTTCTGAAGACTAAATCAAATACCATTTGGTTGGCAAAAGGCAGTGGCAGAACTGAAAGTAGAACTCTCTCTACTTGGATCTATAATTTGTTATCAGATTTGTAATGAACCTTCCAAATGTTCTCAACAGGACATCTGCCTGTAGGCATCCAAATACCGAATGATACTCTAGGATTGCATTTTTTTTCTGCCAAGCAGGTTCCATTTGGAATCCAAACTGGGGAGGTGCAATGTATCTCAAGAAGGTTGCCATGGTGCTCTTGGATTGAATAATATTTCAGTCATGACAGTTCTGGATGTCCAAATACTTTTTGTTGCCACACGAAGCTGAGTCCACATTTCTGCTGGAGCAAAGCTTTCTGAAGGAAGCATCCATTCACCCTGCATATGGCACCAAACACATGGGTAACTTCCACCAAAACCAAGGGAATCAAGGCAAGAACTGTAAGGATAAAAGAACAGGGAGGGATGGAAAATGAGAACTTGTTTATCAGATTGAGGATGAACCATCTGTTGTTGATGATTAGATCTTCAGCTTCCAATTTTCATTTGAACATTATTGCTCTTTTCTAGCTGGGTACCGAAACGTCCTTTTCCATTGCTCTTAAGAGTTTAAATTAATAAGAAAAAGATAGAGGGAAAGCATGAATGAGAAGAACTTGAATTACAAAACGGTTGAAAGGGAAAATTAGGTTTCCAACAAACCTAAAAACAAATGCCTTTTTTTAAACTCAGAGGACTACTATGGTTGTGTCCCTCCAAAAACATTTGCTTGTGGGTTGCCTGCATGGCCTCGTTCGGTACAACAGCAGTGTTACTTTCTATCCTTTTTTCTAAGTTTCAGGATCCCACATTTTGTAAGTCAAGTGACTGCTGATTGATAGTCAGTTTGGGCTATACAGGATGGCTTTGCAAAGCTTTGAATGGGTGCTTTGATTCCATGATATTTCCAGAAGCCCCCCTCCCCCCCCTTTAAAGCTGCTTCAGAAGGCATCATGACCCCATCACCTTTTATATATGGAATGGTCCCTGGTTGTTTATGGTAGATCTTCATACCATTTAAAAAATATAACCAAAAGTCAAGGAAGTCAAAAAGTCAACCTTCCCAGCAACCAACACCCAGAAAAACAGGAAACAGCACCAGATAAACAATCAAGAAGAAACAATAGCCCAATCTAAGATCTATCAAGGAAGAAACCCAAGCCAGCCAAGACTGGCAGGGTAGGCTTCTATATGTAAAGCACCAGCAGACTTCACTCTTCCATGCACTGATGATGCTACCTAGCCAGGTAATGGTGTTTTGAGGAATTCATAGACATCTCTGGACATCGGAAGCAATGGAATTGGAGACAATTTTGCATAGTCCAGTTTATTGGTGGCTATTAATAATGTTGATCATTTCTTTCTTCCATGGCTCTGGATCCTAGTATCTGGCAAAATGCTTTTGGGAGTTGCAGATTCCCATCTGCTTGATCAGTGTGGGGGAAAAAATGCTAGACAATCATTATTTGCTCTGTTGTGACAGAGCAATTCTTACATTCTTACACTGAGCAACACATCTACAGGCATTTCAAGAGCAGGCACAAAAATAAATAAATAAATATATATCCAGTGGATGTTCTGCATCTCTGCACTACTGAGCACTAGAGGGCACAATCAAGATCCTTTAAAGTCTGCATTTGTGAGAGAGAATCCCTTTTGGATGTCAATGCGTACAAGGGCTAAAACTTTATCTCCCCTTCTCAATGTCCGAATCATAAAGAGGTGGTCTGAATGTCAAGCTGGGGGCACAGGATTTGCAGATGGAATAGGGACCAATTTTTGAATCATTTAGTTATTCCATGTTTATGCCACCATCTGTGGCCAAGACAACTAAAAAGAAGTGTAAAAAAGGTAAAGGTTCCCCCTGCACATTTGTGCAGTCATGTCCGACTCTAGGGGCCGGTGCTCATCTCCGTTTGTTAGCCAAAGAGCCAGCGTTGTCCGAAGATGCTTCCGCGGTCATGTGGCCGGCATGATGGACACGGAACGCTGTTACCTACCCACCGAAGTGGTACCTATTAATCTACTTGCATTTTGCATGCTTTCGAATTGCTAGGTTGGCAAGAGCTGGGGCAAGTGCGGGAGCTCACTCCGTCACATGGGAAAAAGAAGTGTACAACAGCATATTTAACGCAGTCGGGGAAACTTCAAACAGATACATTCACAAACAAGGTAAGTAAGTTAGGCTAATGTTGATCTGGCTTAGCATACTGTGGTTAGGGTCCAACCATATTTGACAACTATTGTTCAATCCCAGTCCTCCTTTTGGTGGGAAGGTTGTTGAAAGGATGTTGGGAGTTCAGCTAGAAAATGCCCTAGAGCAGGGGTCCCCAACCTGTGGGCCATGGCCCACTAGTAGGCCGCGGCCTGTTAGGAAGTGGGCCGCAGGGCTCCCACCTGCAAACCCCACCCCCAGTGCACGTGATTGGATCCTGCCTGCAAGCCTTGCCCCCAGTATGCGCGATTGTGTCCCACCTGCAACCGTTCCATTGAAAAATTGTCTTCCACCACCGGTCTTTGGTGGCAAAAAGGTTGGGGACCGCTGCCCTAGAGGACCCCTTTCAGTTAGGAGTTAGGCCTGGGATGGAAAAACACTTTAGCTGTGCTGGTAGATGAGCTCAACAGGCCAACGTATTCCTTCTGGTATTATCTGGCCTCTCAGTGGTGTTCAATATATTCTGTGACCTGCCAAATGGGTTCATTTAGTGCCCTTGGCTGTAAAGCCCAACTGACCCTGCTTTGCAAAAAAGGTTTCACTCAACTGCAGGCTATGCATTAGGAGATAGACTTGAAAGAATCAGTGAAACAAGATGTTCTTTGATCATAACAAAAAGGAAGGCAGATCAAAAATATATGTTTCTGCTCACCTTAAGGTGAAATCCAATCCCAATAACACTATTTGGTAGGTTGCCATAATCTGCCAATAATAATCCTACACTGCGTATGACTCACTCAGTCTAGATTTCTAAATGAGAAATAGCGTTCTAGTAGAGTTTCACGAAATCTCCCATACAAAAGAGTGTTAGAGACCCTCGGAATGCAGATGTGGGTTCTGCGTGGGTGGGTGTTTATCCTCAATTAAAATATGCCTCCCCAACCCAGTTGATCAACTGATTAATAAATTACCTGATAAATAATGAATGGGACTGAGAAGGTCATCTAACAAGATGCCAGGAATAAAAGAAGGAGCTTCATTGCTTTCTCAAACACTCTGCCCATGAAACCTCATTGTGTTTTCTTTACAGGCTCACGGGAAATGCCCTGGGAATAAATAAATTAATTAATTAATAAAGAGAAAAGCATGTTCCACCGATATTTTATCATTCCTAGAAGCCAGTCTGAAATGGTCATTATGCTGAAAAATGAATAAAACTCTTTTTTCTTCCAAATTAAATTTTAATGTTGCAGAACTTTACATGATCCCGAGAACATAAATAAATATGAGGCGACAACTAAATATTTTCCCCAGCTAATTATGCCATTAATACAGAGCATGATATAAAGTGCATGAGAAATAATGTTGCTAAAGACTCAAATGAGGGGGGAATGGGTAGGGGTTTATTTTTTTGGATTTTGTTCCCCCCACACAATATTTTAAAACTCTGATGTTAGATTAAAGTTTTTCTTACTAAAATATTGGGGTCCATGACCCACAGAAATAGGATAGTGAACCTGCATATCTAAAGAAAGCAAGTGCCTTACTTTTTCAGGCACAACAAAGAATCTGGAGATAAGGTCTGGACAGGGAATTAATTTTGCTTTTGATCAGGAATGGATCCAAACTTTTTTTTTACTTTTTTGGGGGTGTTGGGTGGGATTACTATTCAGATAGTCCTCACTTACTGACAACTTGTTCAGCAACCATTCAAAGTTATGACAGCACTGAAAAAGGAGACTTATGATTGGTCCTCAAGTTGAAGCGTCCCCACAGTCACATGATCGAGATCTGGGCACTTGGTGCCCGGCTTGCAATTATAACATTGCAGCATCCCATGGTCACGTGATCGCCATTTGTGACCTTCACTGCTGGCTTCTGACAAGCAAAGTCAATGGGGAAGCTGTCAGGATGTCACAAGTGGCGACCACGTGATGTTGTGCTTAATGATGTCACGGGATTCGCTTAACGGCGGCAACTGGAAATGCTGTCACTAAGCTGCATGGTCACATGATGCACTTGATGACTGTGTCACTCAGCAATGGAAATTCCACTCCCAATTACTGTTGTTAACTGAGGACTACCTGTAGCATTTTTCAAACACAATGTCTAAACATACAGTAGAAATAGGAGAAGCTTGCGACCAAGAAGCTATTTAAGTTCAAGACATGAATTTCCACTTTGTCCCATCCCTCTTTCACCTTTGCTTCTTGGGTGTGGTTTCCTCTAAACGATGTTCCTGCAAGGAGATTTGGATCAATAAAAGGAAAGACAGTTTTGTATAATACAAAGATGGTAGACATTGCTACCATCATACTGTATGTGGATAGAGTTTTAAAGAGAAGCTTTAAAACATGGTGTCATTGTCAAAATGTTGGACTAGGACTGGGGAGATGCAAATTCAAGTCTTATCTTCCTCCATGGAAGCTCACTGGAGAACTGTGTCTTAGCCCCACTGTGATGGAATGAAGCTGGGGTTGCTGTCTGCCTTTGGGAAGAGCAGCTGCAGCCAGGCAGCTATGCTTCTCTAAGGCTAAGCTCATGGTTTTTGTCAAAGGGCCATAAAAGTTTATAGCCCCAGCAACTTGAGAGAAGATGGGCTCATTCATTCATTCATTCATTCATTCATTCATTCATTCATTCATTCATTCATTCATTCATTCATTCATTCCCCCACTCACACAGTTTACTCCCAAGCATCCATGCTGGCATTCCAGTGAGAGTCAGTTTGGTTCCAACCAAACTGGCTCTCACTTCCACTACAGAGCAGCTAGTAATAGAAACAGGGTCTTTGAATGTATGAATTGAAAGTCACCTTAGTGATCATCTAGTTCTTGTTCAATGCAGGAATCCACTGGTTGGTAGCCATCTAACCCCAATGTGAAGGTCTCCAGTAAGGGGGAACCACTCCAATTCTAGGCACGCTGTTCCACTGCTTATAGACCCTGTTTCTATTACTAGCTGCTCTGTAGTGGAAGTGAGAGCCAGTCTGGTGTACTGGTGAATGCACCAGGCTAGAAACTGGGAGCCATGAGTTCTAGTTCCAACTTAGGCTCAGAGTGACCTTGGGCCAGTCATCGTCTCTCGGTCCTAGGAAGAAGACAATGGCAAATAACTTCTAAAATCTTGCCAAGAAAACTGCAGGTAGTTGTCCAGGCAGTCGCCAGAAGTCAACACTGACTCGAAGGTACAAAAAAGAAAAGAAAAGTGTAGTGGCACTGGAAGAGGCATTCACCCTCCTGTGCATACTTCTGGACTACATCTGTTAAGTCACCATGTGGCATAGAAAGCTTGACTAAGTGCACCTAGGGCTGGATTGAGACTCAGAACTCTTCTTATGTTCTTCCGTAACAATGAGTTATGAGACAGAGAGATTCCTACCATCCAAGTTCATGGTGTTGCAAGCTGTGAAGTTACAAAGAAAATGCTCCTTGGAAGCCTAGCAAATTTTGTCCCCAAACTTCATTCTCATCAGCTTCAAGAAAAGCAGTTACAGAAAGTTGTCAGTCCTCCAAATTACCATTTTGCATGTTCTTCTGTCTTCAAGACACACTTTCCCCCAATGCTCCAGATTGACTTTCGGTAAACACCACAGAGCAGATCTGATGTTTTTGGGGTTTTTTTTACAGCAGCCCTTCTTGCTGTTTGCTAGCAAGCTGAAAGGGACCCCCTGCTAACCAGCTGACAGTGAGTGACTTGGCCAATATGCAAACTTGTCCTTTGTGGGGGTTTGCTCTTTTGTTTGATGGCTCTTCGTGACTGCCAATGACTCATCACATAGAAGTGCATCTGCCTGGTATTGCATGAAAACCAGTGAGGTAGATCTAGGATTACAGGATATCAGCATACTTCCGGAAGGTGGGAGAAAAGATTTTTGTTATATCTGGGACAGGGAGGAACAAAACAAAGCAAATAAAAACGAGATTCTTTCTGTAAATGTCAAGGTCTGAAATACACCCAAAGAGCAAAAGCAGAAGGTCAGAGGGAACAAAGGTGGAATGGATTGAGAAGCTGAAAGGTCCTCTGTTGATGGTTTCCCCACCAACATATCTGCACAATGGGCATTCCGGACTGTGCAAAATATGTTGATATCAGAAGCAGATAATCCCCATAGTAACTCCCAGGTGGGAAAAAAGTCAGAACAGCCTCAGGTATCCTGAATCCCTTCAATGGTGCCACAAATGTGTTGTTTACACCAGATTACTTCATTTTGCTTAAAATAAGGTACCATGAGAGCCAGCTACAGTAACACATGTCAGATTCTTGGCACAGGGCACCTTGTTTTTCATGCCCAAACAGGCAACAAAAATGGGTCTATACCTCTCTTTTAAAGCTGCTCCAGAGATACCTTGCCAGTCTCCATTTCTCTTATGAAAGTGAAAAGAAAAATCTGTGTCTGTTTCTCATATGGAAATGGGAGAATTTAACAGCTTCCTCAGGAGCAGAAACAAGAAGAAATAAACCACTTCTTAGCTCAGTTATTCAATCAATTATTTTTTTTCCTCTAAAAGAAGTATGTATTTTCTTTGTAAAAAAAAATCTTGATGAGAAAAAAAATCAAAGAATGATGGAAATTCCATTTTTTCAGGCATTGATTCCAACTCTCTACACTGTGCAGAAATCCAAATTATAGCATCCATGGAAGATGACAGTCCTGTCTCTGCTTCAGTAAAGAACAGCCTATCAGCTTCTAAGATACTATCAGGAAATTGTTTCCTAATGTTCAATCAGAATCTGCTTTCCTGTAACTTAGGTCTATTTTTCTGTGACTTGCACACTGGAATGATGGAGAACAGGTATTGACCTTCTTCTGTGTGATACTCTTTCAGGTGTTCAAAGAAGAATATTATACTACCTTTCAGTCTTAACATTCCTACTTCTTTCAGTCTCTCTAAAAAGGTAAAGGCTCCCCCCGCACATTTGTGCAGTCGTGTCCGACTCTAGGGGCCGGTGCTCATCTCCGTTTGTTAGCCGAAGAGCCAGCATTGTCCTAAGACGCTTCCACGGTCATGTCGCCGCATGACGCATGTGGAACGCTGTTACCTACCCACCGAAGTGGTACCTATTCCTCTACTTGCATTTGCATGCTTTCAAATTGCTAGGTTGGCAAGAGCTGGGGCGAGTGTAGGAGCTCACTCCGTCATGCAGGGCTAGGGATTCGAGCCTCCGAACTTGCAATCTTCCGATCGAGAAGCCTGGCGTCTTACCCGCTGAGCCACCACGCCTCTCTCCACAGAACCTAATTCCCGACCTCCTCATTGCAGTGCCCTGAACCTGTGCCAGTTCCTCAGAATCCTTCTTGAAGTATATTGTACGTCACCCAGAGGGCATCCATATAAATTTGATAAATAAACAAACAAACAAATAAAATGATGCCCAGAACAGGACTTGGAACTTGAGGTGCAATCTGTTGGACACAAGAGAATGATGCTGTTCCATTCCATATTTATCTTTTTTATCAATTGTAGTTCCAAGAGTTACTCCTGATATACTATTCTCCAAAAAATATCCCCCATTTTATAACTATGCATTGGACTGTTGTAGCCTGAATGAAGACATTTGCATTGAGCAATATTTAATTACTTCCTGGCCATTTCTCTAACTTACAATTTTCTCCTTATACCTCTTTTTGGTTCCCCCCTCTCCCCCACCCCCAGATTGTCAAAACGTATGTCTCTAGGAAATTAGAAAAGTAAAAGTAAAGTTTCCTTCAAGTTTAATGTGAGCTTTGGTGACTTCATGACACATATCCTTATATTTCCTTTAGCAACAATATGGAGGTGGTTTAACATTTTTTTTCTGGATTGTTAGTGTAGCCTACAGTCCTGAGATTGGTTCTTGGCCTCCCTTCAAAGTATGATGAACCAGCCCCAATATAAGGTCAGAAAGACTGCTGAGTCTCTAAGCAGATGAGATGTTGCAGTCAACAATATCAGCCACAGATCTCTTAATCCCACCCATCTTCAGATCTTATTTATTCATTTATTTATTAGATTTGTCACCGCCCATCTCCTCCCACCAGAGGGACTCTGGGCAGTTTACAACAACATAATCAATAAAACAATAAATTACAATGTGTAAATTACAATATATAAAAATACAATTACAAATAAGAATAAATATAGATAAAAATGAAATCCAAGTGGCTGATGATCTAACTCAGCGACAAGCACTCTAGGGCACTAGCCATCCTCAAACATGACTACTCCTCACCCTTCCCCAGGCAGAGCCAGGTCTTCAGATTCCTCCGGAAGGACAGGAGCAATTGGGGTAGGATGTTCCAGAGGGCCGGAGCTACTACAGAGAAGGCCCATTTCCTGGACCCTGCCAGCTGAAATTCTCTTACCAACGGGGTCCGCAACATGCCCTCTCTGCAAGATCGGGTGGGATGGGTTGATGTAATGGGGAAGAGGCGGTCCCTCAGGTAACCTGGCCGCATGCCATGTAGGGCTTTAAAGGTAATAACCAACACCTTGAATTGGACCCGGAAGCAAACTGGCACCGAATGCAGCTCATGTAATAAAGGTGTTATATGCGCCCTTCTAGGGGCACCAAAGAAGGTGTGCAACCTATGTGGCTGCATTCTGGACCAGCTGTAGCTTCCGGATATTCTTCAAGGGTAGCCCCATGTTGAGCGCATTGCAATAGTCTATATGGGAGATAACAATGGGATGAGTGACCATTCGAAGGGCCTCCTGATCCAGGAAGGGGCGTAACTGGTGCACAACATGAAGCTGTGCAAAGGCCCTCCTAGCCACGGCTGCCACCTGATCTTTGAGCAGGAGCCGTGAGTCCAGGAGAACCCCCAGGTTATGCACCGGGTCTGTCTGGGGCAGTGCAACCCCATCCAGAGCCAGAGATCTTCAAAATGTTCCTTTGTGCCATGTGGATAAAGAAATCGGGAGAATGCTATGGCTAAAAACCCAGCCAGCAGTTCCCTTTGCAGTGTGCCTCAGCAACTAAGAAACCCAAGGTTTATACTGGTTAATGATATTTTCATGAAAACTCCCTTCCACTCCACTCAGCTAGTTGCTTTTTCCTGGGAGTTGGTCCTGCAGAAACACAGACAAGTTTCATTGAAGTTATTGGTGGACAAATCCTATAAGTACTATGGACCTCTCAGTTCTGTTACAACTGTGGGATTGGTGCCACAGTTACCATGACATTTCAAAGAAAACAGAAAGGAATGAGATAACAGCCCATTATTTCTCAGGGGGCTTCATAACTCTCTACCTAGAGATGGAATACTGCACTCCTGGATGAATGTCTTTCTCTTATATTTATTGAAACATGATGAAAAGGGGAGGGTGGAGAGTGGTCTTGAGTTAACCTTGGTGCATATTTCTACCGGAGAGTGATAACTAGTGAGTTAAAGCCTTAAAATGTTAATTGTCACACAAAAAGGTAGCGCTGTCTAAGTGAGTGACCGCTTAATGAATCACTCCCCCCAAAAAGGTCAACGAAGCACATCCCGAGTGCGTCATGTTATTTCAAGTTCCCCAGCAAATGACCACATTAATATTAACTGACAGATTGCAGACCTTTATGTTTATGTTGAGTGCATTTCCAGCAAGTGCACAATTGGGAAGTGTTAGGAAAAGTTTCTGCCAGCACATCAAGCCTTGCCATTTGCAGGCCATTACGTGTTTGACATGTGAGTATATAATAATAATTACTCTCATTTTTTTTCTCATGCTCTCTTCTTTTTCTTTGCCTTTCCTTTCCTTTCCTTTCCTTTCCTTGCCTTGCCTTGCCTTGCCTTGCCTTGCCTTGCCTTGCCTTGCCTTGCCTTGCCTTGCCTTGCCTTGCCTTGCCTTGCCTTGCCTTGCCTTGCCTTGCCTTGCCTTGCCTCCCTCTCTGTCTTGGTAAAAGTGGTGGGCTAATGAATGAAGCAACTGTGATCTTTCCCCTTGGACATCCTTGGCGTGAAACCAGCCTTCAGTCTTGCCTCAGCTTCACTGAGCCAAGAGGAGCTTGGCAACTTTAGAACCTAAGCGGGTCTCTGCAAAGCCAAACGTCTTTCCAACCGAGAAAGGTCACCGCCGAGAGATGAAGCTGTTACTAATCGCAGCTCACTGAAAATGAAACACAAAGTGAACGGGGGGGGTTAAAAGATCAAAAGGGGAGCAGGTGGGAATGAACTCCAATGAAACCAAGAAGTAGGGACATATAGCACCAATGTGCTGGAACTATCATGGTTTTGGAAGCAGAGTTGAATGAAACATGTCCCACAAATGCTGCATGCTAGCTAGTGACATCACTTTAACCCTCTGGTCATCTTCCTCATATGCAAGCTTTTAATGTACAAATGGAGAGTGTGCTTGCACCAAACTCTTCCTCACAATTTTCATAGCCCTCTTCAGCAGGGCTTTCCAAACTTTTCAGCTGGCGACACACCAATGGTGCCGTGCGAAAACCCGGAAGAGCTGCCACTGCGGCGCTTTTGGGTTTTTGCCCGCCGCCACTGCGGTGCTTTCGGGTTTTCACGCACGGCGGCAGCGGTGGTGTCCTGGTGTGCTGCACGGAAACCCGGAAGCGCTGATGGCCCACTGTTGTGCGCGGCAGCAGCGCGCCATCAGTGCTTCCGGGTTTTTGCGCGGCAAACCTGGGCCCCGCAGGCGACACAGCACTGTGTCGCGACACACAGTTTGGAAAGCTCTGCTCTACAGGTTTGAGATGACTGCCTGTCTGGTTTTGGGAATTAGCCCCTGTCTGATTTTGAAATCCCTCAAAGCCAGGTCCATGCAAACATCTTTATTTATAGTCCAATATAAATAAACACAAGTTAATAAAATGTGATTAATCTCTAGCAGGAACCTATCCCATCCGAGGCATCATGGTTGAATAATATGTTGTGTTTTTACAGCAGCTACACAGAAGTTGGTTAGTGCAAGTGTTATGTAATGTTTCTCATCCAGGAGGAGCAAAGTGGAAGATCCAATCTCCCTGGGTATTGTAGTGATACAGAATGAATATGTTTTGCATGCAAGTCCTAAAAAAGGAGGCAATCATAAGATGTGATTCATTGTTTCACTTTTTAACAGATTCAAATTATCTCTTAGTAATGCATGTGGAAGAACCTTATAACTGGCTCTGAAGACTCTCTACACAGATTTTGAATGGTATCACCTTCCATATGTAAAGGAGACATATAATACCAAGAAAGGGAGATTGGCTAATATCTTAGTGGACAAAAATCACAGTTCAAAATAACCTCAATAGGCTTGAACTCAGAGTCAAATCCAACAGAGTGATGTTCAACAGTGACAAGTGTAAGGAAGGGACAGGTCAAATACATACAGGAAACCAGGCTTGGCAACAGAGCATGCTAGCAGGATCTAAGAGTGCTAATGGATCACCAGCTGAACATCAGCAAGGGTGATGCAGCAGCTCTGTGATTTTCGGCTTCATGAACAGTATCACAGCATTCAGATCTAAGGAGATAATCGTTCTATTGCAGTCTGCACTGGTTAGAATGCATTTGGAGTACTTCGTTCATTTCTGGACACTGCCATGAAGAAGATAGAACAGGTTCAGAAGAGAGCTACCAGGTTGATAATGGGTTTGGAAATTAAGGTGAGCTCTCGTTGCTAGTCCCAGCTCCTGTCAACCCAACAGTTCTAAAGCTTTGCAAGTAGATAAATGGGTACCACCTTAAGTGGGAGAATATGCTGGCGTCCTGTCGGGGAGTCGGCCCGATCTCTGGAATGGCGGTGGCAACGACGGATCCCGGAAAGAAGCAGTTTCATCTACAGGACATCAGCAGTCGGCTCTGACGCAAGGCATTGTGGGTCTTGTAGTCCAAGCCATGGAAGAGTCGGTTCCCTTACCCCTTTCCTTAGCGCGCAATTTAAATGAAATTGTATATGTATGCAATGTTAATGAAATATATATATGTATGTAAGCCGCCTAGAGTCCTTCATTAGGGAGGGGATAGGTGGGGTATAAATACGATAAATAAATAAATAATAAATAAATAAGTTATGTGGAACAGTTAAAGGAGTGGATCAGATTAATATAGGAAAGAGAGGAAAGGATAGTTTCCTATAAATATCAAAAAGGCTTTTAAGTACAAGAGGGACAGAACTGTTGAAACCAAGAACAGGATAACGACCAATGAATTGAAATTAAAAGAAAAGAGATTCAGGCTGAATATGGGGAGATTTTTAAAGGGTTAGATCCATTAAGCAAGAGAATGAAATAGTCTGCCTAGAGCACTGATGGGTTCCCTATTGCTAATGGTTTTCAAATAAGGGATTGTTGGCTACTTGTTAAAGACGGTTTAGCGGGTTTCTGAATTGAGCAAGGAGCCTTCTAAAGTCACTCCCAACTCAAATAATCTTTGCTTCTATTGTTTCAAACAGTGAGAGGGGCAAAGTTCATGCTCTTTCCCTTTTCCATGCTGACATATGAGGACAATCATTGAAGATGGTCTTTGATTTTGCTTTTCCTAATTCTCATGATCCACCAACTGTAACCTGGTACAAAGGGTTTCCAACTTGCCTTAAAAATGACCAGAGAAATTATTTTGGCTACTAGAACCAAATAATGCTTGAAATCCATTCCTGTAAAAATCCAGCCCCAATTACACAAGTTATTTTTTCAGCAGTATAATTTGGGGTGAGAAGAATCTGTTGCCATTAGCAGAATTATCAGAACCCTTAATGTCTCACCATCCACTAATCTTATTTATCCCATTCTGATTCAATTCATACTGGGAAGAAAGAACCATGCCTACACAAAGGATTTCCTCTATATGTCTTTAAATGACTAAGAATATGCTGCTACAAAGCTTGACTGAAAGTTATTTTGAGCATTGACAGATTTATAAAAATCACTCCAAGCTTTATTTGAAAATCAATTTCCCTTAGTACGGAAGCAAAAAAAAGTATGAATGAATAAGCAAAGGAGAAAGGAACAATCTGTGATAACGTGATCATGATCATCAACAATAGAAATGCCTTCAACTATATTTTTTTTGTCCTTCTTATCTCTGATTTTTCAGAGCAAAATTCAACCAGGGGGGTTGATACAGGAACAAAAAAGGGTGAAGCTTGGATTGTAATTCATCACCTGCCTTATTGCAAATGTTCATGCGCGCACACACATACACAGAGTGAGTGAGTGAGAGACAGAGAGAGAGAGAGAGAGAAAGAACATGACTGCCTTTCAATTCAGCCCTTTACCTTTGAGACAGTAAGGCTGAACCTTTTATTACCTTTCATCCTTTCAGCCCCCAAGTAGCCTAACTATTTCAGTTTGGGTAAACCAGGATCCTAGCTCTTTTTTTTTAATGAACAAAATACAAAGCATTTTTTTGTAAGAAGAATGATAATACAACCACAATTGGCTTAATGAAAACCATCTAAATCAACTTAATTACAGGCATTCAGCAAGAACACAGATAATTTTGGCAATAACCATTTAAGGCATGAAAAAAATGGGTTGAAGTATATTCTATTACATATTTTGAGAAGGCTTGAAAAGAAAAAAAATGTCATTAAGAGATGACTAGGTTAATTCCAAAAAACTTCTGAAGTTTAGCTTTTATATTATATAACACCTACACATGGACCAAACTGGGTATCATTTTCCTTTTCTTCTGTTTCCAAAAAAACCCAGATTATCTCTAAGCATTTTGTCACAAAACGTTGGTGGAAAACTATTCCCAGATCACATGACCTAGAGAATAGGTATTCTGTACTCATGGTCTACACTATAGTGAAAAATCTATGAGCTCAGGATCACATGAGTTCACCCTTACACATTTTCCAAGTTGTCACTAAATCTCAACTAGAATGTCCTGTCTTAGTTAGCCATTGGAGAGCTTATTTATTTTATTTATTTAATCAAATTTATCACTGCCCAACCCCCACAAGGGGGACTCTGGGCGGTTTACAACAAAAGTTCCATTAAACAATGTGAAATAATTTTCCTAGAAATTTAAATGAGTTTAGTTTTTTAAAAAAACATCTTTTTATGTACTGGATGCCTTAGACATGTTTATAACAGTGAGTTATAAACATCTTTCTATTGCAGATACATCTCAGATGTTGGATTGTTAATTTATAATTTGGTCTTGTCCTATTATCATCATCACACTTTGGTCAACATCTCTACAATTGTTAATATATACGCATCAACTGCTAAGGGTTGAAGGTTTCCTGACTATTTCTCCTCAGTTTTTGAAACCAGGCAAGATTTCAAGAAATATGGATTTTTTTAAGGTATTAGGGGTTG
This sequence comes from Charina bottae, assembly GCA_023362775.1. Lineage (NCBI taxonomy): Eukaryota > Metazoa > Chordata > Lepidosauria > Squamata > Charinaidae > Charina > Charina bottae. The sequence goes on from JALMGJ010000012.1 coordinate 32,821,539, forward strand.
CGTTCAATTTTCATAGAATCCTGGAATAGAAATCTATACCTGTTGAGAAGGCAGAGAGGACTTTGGAGAAGGCATGTAATTACCTTTAGCAAAAAATGGACTCACTTCAGGAAAACAAGTTGGCATGAGAAAGTCACTTAAATTTGTCTCATCTTAACTGTCTTTGGTATAAGAGATTTATTATTTATTTATTTATTTATTTATTTATTTATCTCTATCTATCTATCAATCAATCAATCAATCAATCAAATTTAGCCACCGCCCATCTCCCCCCTGAAAGAGGGACTCTGGGCGGTTTACAATATAGCTAAAAAATTAAAATACAATAAAACCACAATATATAAAATATAAATATAAATACTGAATATAAATATAAAATAAAATCCAGATGGGAATAACAGATCTAATTCAATTCCTGTGTATAAGAGGCCCACTTTAAAGTGCCAGCCATCCCCAAGAATGACTGCTCCCATTCCCAACCCAAGCGAGATGGCAGAGCCAGGTTTTCAATTTTGTCTGGAAGGTCAGGAGAGAGGTGGCTTGCCTTACCTCTGGGGGAAGAGTGTTCCAAAGGGTGGAGGATACTGCAGAGAAGGCCCACTTCCTGGACCACACCAGATGGCACTCTCTTGTAGACAGGGTCTGTAGCATGCCCTCTCTGCATGACTGGGTGGGACGGGTCGATGTAATGGGGGTAAGGCAGTCCCTCAGGTAACCTGGACCCATGCCATGTAGGGCTTTAAAGGTGATAACCTACACCTTGAATTGGACCCAGAAGCAAACTGGCACCCAGTGCAGCTTGCGCAGCAAAGGTGTTATGTGTGCCCTCTTTGGGGCTCCTAAAACCGCTCGGGACTCACGATCCAGGAAGGGGCGTAGCTGGCGCACAACATGAAGTTGTGCAGAGGCTCCCCTGGCCACGGCTGCCACCTGCTCTTCGAGCAGGAGCCGTGAGTCCAGGAGAACTCCCAGGTTCTGTTCCGGAACTGTCTGGGGCAGTGCAACCCCATCCAGAGCCAAAGGTGGTAAGTTCCTGGATACCTGGGAGCCCCCAACCCACAGCCACTCTGTCTTACCAGGGTTCAGCTGAAGCCTGTTTTTCCCCATCCAGACCCCCACAGCCCCCAGGCACCGAGAGAGGGCAGTCACAGCATCACTTACCTCACCTGGGATGGAGATGTATAATTGAGTATCATCAGTATGCATGTATAGTTTTATTTTGTGAATTATTTTAGCGTGCTTTTTTTAAACCCCTGCAAATGCCATTACTATACTTATTTATTGTTTGTTTGTTTGTTTGTTTGCACCCTGTTGGAAGCAACTATGACTATTGGCAGTTTTCAAGATATACAGAACATAACTAAAACAAGAAATAGTAAATCTAAATAAAATCTGCAAACCATTAAAAAAAATTAGACCAAGTGCATAAACTGAGTTTAAAGACATATTTTACCAGTGTGACAAAGTCTTGAAACTATGAGATAAATACAGGCCAAAGATTTCTAATTTATGTCATAATATCTGGCTTTTCCTGAAACAGGTTATCCCTAGAATGCCACTGTTTTGTTCCACTCCTACTAAATGATACAAAGCCAATTTCTTCTAATATTCACACACACATGCACACAAACACACACACACCAATTGCCTGAAGATGGAAGATTTGTGACCACAATTATTTATTTATGTTAAAGGTGGTTACTAAGGGTTCATTATTGCTCTCTGCACAATTGTGGGATGAAAAATCAATACAGACAAAAGGAGGAAGTAAGGACCTGATATTTAATGATTTCAACAATGAACGAAGAAGATGAGAAACTCCCTTTTATATCCTAAATCAAACAGTCCCAAGGGTTGGTACAAATACATACATATATACACCTCCAACAACAAACCTTGCATTTTTTGTGGAAGTTGGTTCAAGCTTTAATCTGCCTGGAGCCCATTTAAAAAAATGAAAAAGTTGTTATAAGAAGTAAACATTTAGGAGACATACAGTGGATATAAAAAGTCTACCCCCCCCCCGTTAAAATGCCAGGTTTTTGAGATGTAAAAAATCAGACCAAGATAAATCACTTCAGAATTTTTTCCACCTTTAATATAACATACAAGCTGTACAATTCAATTGAAAAACAAACTGAAATCTTTTAGGGAAAAAAAAATAAAAATAAAAAAATAGAATAACATGGTTGCATAAGTGTGCACACCCTTATAAGTAGGGATGTGGCTGTGTTCAGAATTAACCAATCACATTCAAACGGATGTTAAATAGTAATCATTACACACCTGCCATCAATTAAAGTGACTCTGATCAAGCCCATATAAAGTTGAGCTGTTCTAGTAGCATTTTTCTGACATTTACTCAGTTGCCTCTTACAGCAAAAGCCATGGTCTGCAAAGAGCTTACAAAGCATCAAAGGGATCTCATTGTTGGTAGGTATCAGTCAGGAGAAGGGTACAATTTTTTTCCCAAGGCATTGGCTATACCATGGAACACAGTGAAGACAGTCATCAACAAGTGGAGAAAATATGTTTAAGGTTTTCCTCTCTTTTTTCAGGGATCTCCCTAAGCCTTAAACAAAATTCCTTATCTATCAATTCCAATAATGCCATTCTATCTTTAACCTTAAAGATAAAATTACACAGGCCTTGGCAGCTTTAATTGATTGGGAGGAAGATAAAATGACAGAGGAGATGGAAAAAGTCTTTCGGATTAATTCATGATATGCAGATATTAATAATAAACCAAGAGATGCATTGATTCATTTTGCTAGGAGAAAAACAAGAGATTTGGTTCTTCAAGCTCATTTTGATACCAAAACTTAATATTGAAAATGTGGATATAATAGTGTTGAAAGAAATTCCTGTGAGAATACTGAGAAAGAGAAAAGAATATACTATCTTGACAGATACACTGGAAAAAAAAGATTCCTTTTTGTTGGGAGAAATTGGAAGGGGTGAGTTTTACCTTTCAACAACAAAGATTTAGATTAACTTCAACCCTCAAAGCTAAGGAATTTTTGACAAAATACAGAGCTAAGTTGGATCAACAAATACCTGAACTACAACATAGAGGTCCTACACTTCAAGAAGAAGAAAATGCTGCTACATCTAAAGACTGTGGTGAGTTGTAATTATAAAGATGGCTTTAAACTGTCTTACGTGGAATATAAATGGGGCAAATGCTCCTCAAAAAAGGGAAAAAAGTTTTTCATTATTTGAACAAATTGAAATGTGATGTGATATGCTTACAAGAAACACATGTAAAGAGAAAAGACATAAAATATCTAATAAACAAGAATTTGGGTCAAGACTTTATTTTAGCAAATACAAAGATGATTAATGGACTTGTAGTATATATTAAATCATATTTGAAACCACATTTGTTATTAACTGATGAGCATGGCAGATACATAGCAGTTGAAATTGAACTTTATGGGATAAAAACAATTATTGTGGGACTTTATGCACCAAATGAAGACAAGAGCAAATTTTTCACACAACTTCTGAGTGATTTGTCAGCTTTTTCATATCAAAGTTGGTGTTTAATGGGGGACTGGAATGGAGTTACGACCCCATTAATTGAGAGAACATGTGGAAAACAAATTAAAACAAAACAAGGTAGATTACTAACATCTTTTTTTTATTTGATCAATAATTTGTCTTTGGTGGATTCATGGAGATATAAAAATGGCTTGGCAAAAGAATAAACATTTTACTCAGAGAGACATAAATCCTTTTCTAGAATTGATATTATATGGGTCTCAAAGGATTTGGTGAGTAAAATTTCTAAAGTGGATATTTTACCAAGGACTTTTTCTGATCATAATCCTGTTAAGATGTCAATAAAATGAATTTGTAGAATATTTAAATGGAGATTGAATGAATCCATTTTGCAAAAAGATGAGGTTGTGAATGATTGTAAGAAGAAATTAAAAGATCTTTTTGAAATTAATTTAGACAAAGAAACAGACTTGAAGATTGTTTGGGACACTAGTAAAGCTGTTATGAGGGGACATTTTATTTATCATAACTCTATCCTTAAAAAAAAAACTCAACAAAAGTTACAGAAGGTTTTGGACCAGATTAAATTGAAAGAAATAGAGTTACAGAAAAAACTATCAGATAACAATATTTTATATCAACTTAGACTACTACATCAACAAGTGTCAACGTTGACTGTGAAGGAAATTGAAACCAAGTTGAACTACTCTAGACACTTTGAATTTGCGAACAAACCAGGAAGATGGCATGCATATAAATTGAGGAAAGAAAGAGAAAAGAAAATGATATTAAAGATCCAGGATGGAGATGTGGAACTTTTAGACAATGAAAAGATTTAAAAAGTATTTCATAGTTTTTTCTCTAATTTATATAAAAAACAAGAAATCTCTGTGGAAAAGATAGATGAGTATTTGAATAGACAAAACATACCAAAACTTACAGTCACAGAAATTAACATTGGATGATCCTATAACAACTTTTGAAATTGTTGAAACTATAAAGAAAACAAATTTGGGAATAGCACCAGGACCTGACACTTTATCTGCAATATATTGTAGATGTTTTGAAGATCAGATTTTGTTACCTTTTAAAGCATTGATGAATTCTATTTTGACAGGGTCTTTAATGTTGGACTCATGGAAGGAGGCTAATATTGCTTTAATACCAAAGGAAGGACAAGATCCTTGCTTAGTTAAACATTATAGACAAATACCATTGTTGAATAATGATTATAAAATATTTGCGTCAGTGTTGGCAGAAAGAATGAAAAAAGTTTTACAATAAATTATTAATCATAACACAGTTTGGAAAGCTCTGGCCTAGGATGTTATTTCTTTTCCAGACTCTACCAATTTTGTCACCATATTTACCATTTAAAGAATGGCAGAGAGATATTTCCAAATTTATTTGGCAAGGCAAGAAACCAAGAATTAAATATAAATTGTTACAAGATGCCAAAGAATGAGGAGGTTTGGATCTTCCTAATTTGAACTTGTACTTTGATGCCTGTTTGCTTTGGATGAAGGAATGGATTATCTTGGAGAACAAGAAATTACTACAGTTTGAAAGACATGAATTAAGATTTGGGTGGCATGCCTATCTATGGTATGATAAAGTTAAAGTTAACAAGGATTTTAAAAATCATTTTATTAGGAATGCCTTATTGAGAATCTGGAATAAATATAAGGTAAGACTGTCTCCAAATGTACCATTATGGTTGTCACCTCAGGAAACAATTGTTAGAAGAGAAAATGTGGGAGGAATAAGTTGGTTAAAATATAAAGATTTGTTAAAGTTTGAGGACTGTGAACCAAAAATTAAAACAAGGGAAATGGTAGAATTGGATGGATTTTCATGTCATTGGTTCACCTATATACAGTTGATGGAATGTTTTAAATTAGATAAAAAGAATTATAAATTTGTTAATGAAATAACATAGTTTGAAATGTATCTTTCTATAAAGGGACGCGGTGGCTCAGCGGGTTAAACCGCTGAGCTGTAGACTGCCGATCGGAAGGTCAAGGATTGTATGATTAAATGGGCTAAGAATTTTAACCGCTGAGCTGTAGACTGCCGATCGGAAGGTCAAGGATTGTATGATTAAATGGGCTAAGAATTTTGCATACAATATTATGTTGGACCAATGGGAGAATACTGTATGTGGACGAAAGGTTTGAAATTTACACTGAATGTAAGGTCGGAAGGTCGGCAGTTCGAACCCCGCGTAACGAGGTGAGCTCTCGTTGCTAGTCCCAGCTCCTGTCAACCCAACAATTCGAGAGCTTGCAAGTAGATAAATGGGTACCACCTTAAGTGGGAAAATTTGCTGGTGTCCTGTTGGGAGTCAGTTCCACCGGAGGAAAAAGATCGGAGGAAAGATTGAATGGCGGCAGTGACGACGGACCCGGAAGTAACATCTACAGGACGTCAGCAGCCGGCTCAAGGCAACTTGGGATATGTAGTCCGGAGCCTTAGAAGAGTCGGTTCCCTTACCCCCTCCCATTACGCCGGGCACTGTATATGGTGAATTGTATAATGGAATTGGAAAATGTATATGTATGTAAGCTGCCTAGAGTCTTCCATTAGGGAGGGGATAGGCGGGGTATAAATATCACAATAAATAAATAAAATAAAAAAAATAAATGATGATCGTATTTTTAATAAGATGTATAAGATTTTGTTACAGATGAATATGGAAGATGAACATGTCAAGGATTGTATGATTAAATGGGCTAAGAATTTTGCATACAATATTATGTTGGACCAATGGGAGAATACTGTATGTGGACGAAAGGTTTGAAATTTACACTGAATTATAACTTGAAAGAAAACTTCTATAAAATTATGTATCACTGGTATTTAACTCCTGATAAGTTGTCCAAAATGTATAATGGTATAACTAATGTTTGTTGGAAATATTCACAGGGTGAAGGAACCTTTTACCATCTTCGGTGGACTTGCAAGAAGGCTAAAAAGTTCTGGGATCAAATATGTATTATTATTAAAAGATTCTTAAAGTAACTATACAAAGAGAATCAGAACTTTTTCTTTTGGGATTGATGGAAAAGGAATTAGAACCGCCCAGAGTCCCCTCCGGAATGGGGGGAGATGGGCGGTGATATAAGTTAGAAATATAAATAAATAAATAAATAAATAAATTAGAGAAACAACATGGAGTTTTGATGTTATATATGATTACGGCTGCAAGACTGTTATATGCAAAATGATGGAAAGATCCACAAATACCTACAGTTGAAGATTGGATTATTATATTAAGAGACTTGGCTCAAATGGTTAAATTAACAGGTTAAATAAGAGAGCATTATATCTCTGCATTTATAGTAACTTGGCAAACCACTTTTGGAATACTTGTTTGTAATAGAAAAAAAATGAGGTTTTGATTTTGGGTTTTAAAGATTAAATGGTTTGTTGTAATAGAAATAATGCTATTATGGGTTAATTAATTGTAAGACATTAGATTTGTAAATTTACCTATATCGGTATCGGAGAAAGTTAGAAGTTGCTTTCCGTTTCTTTTCTTTCTATTGACACTTTTATAGTTTGTTCTCTTTCCTTTAATTCTGTTTTCTATATACTCTATAGTCTTTTCTGTATCTTATTATTTATTTAATTTATTTAATTAAATTTATATAACCGCCCATCTCCCCCAATGGGGAATTCTGGGTGGTTAATCTTAACTATACTTTGAAAATAAAAAAGTTTTATTAAAGAAAAACAAGCAGAGAAAATATGGCACAACAGTGACATTACCAAGAACTGGATGTCCCTCCAAAATTGATGAAAAAACAAGAAGACAACTGGTCTGAGAGGCTGCCAAGAGGCCTACAGCAACATTAAAGGAGCTGCAGGAATTTCTGGCAAGTACTGGTTGTGTACTACATGTGACAACAATCTCCCATATTCTTCATATGTCTGGGCTGTGGGGTAGGATGGCAAGACGGAAACCTTTTCTTACAAAGAAAAACATCCAAGCCCGGCTACATTTTGCAAAAACCTACATCAGACCACCTTACCTGTCTCCTGAGAAACCTGTATGTGGATCAAGAAGCAACAGTTAGAACCGGACAGGGAACAACCGACTGGTTCAAAATTGGGAAAGGAGTACGACAAGGCTGTATATTATCACCCTGCTTATTTAACTTATATGCAGAGTAAATGATGAGAAATGCCTGGCTGGATGAATCACAAGCCGGAATTAAGATTGCCGGGAGAAATATCAACAACCTGAGATATGCAGACGATACCACCCTAATGGCAGAAAGTGAAGAGGAACTAAAGAGCCTCTTGATGAGGGTGAAAGAGGAGAGTGCAAAAGCTGGCTTGAAACTCAACATTAAAAAAAACCAGATCATGGCATCTGGTCCCATCACTTCCTGGCAAATAGAAGGGGAGGAAATGGAAGCAGTGACAGATTTTATTTTCTTGGGCTCCAAGATCACCGCAGACGGTGACTGCAGCCATGAAATTTAAAGACGCTTGCTCCTTGGGAGGAAAGGTATGGCAAACCTAGACAGCATATTAAAAAGCAGAGACATCACCTTGCCGACAAAGGTCCGTATAGTTAAAGCTATGGTTTTTCCAGTAGTAATGTATGGCTGTGAGAGTTGGACCATAAGGAAGGCTGAGCACCGAAGAATTGATGCTTTCGAACTGTGGTGCTGGAGAAGACTCTTGAGAGTCCCTTGGACTGCAAGGAGGTCAAACCAGTCAATCCTAAAGGAAATCAACCCTGACTGCTCATTGGAAGGACAGATACTGAAGCTGACACTCAAATACTTTGGCCACCTAATGCAAAGAGAGGACTCACTGGAAAAGACCCTGATGCTGGGAAAGACTGAAGGCAAAAGGAGAAGGGGACGGCAGAGGATGAGATGGTTAGATAGCATCACCGATGTAATGAACATGAATTTGAGTAAACTCCGAGAGACAGTGGAGGACAGGAAGGCCTGGAGTGCTATGGTCCATGAGGTCACGAAGAGTCGGACACGACTAAACGACTGAACAACAAAAACATCAAGTCTGACAAAAGCATGTGGGAAAGTGTGTTATGGTCTGATGAGACCAAGGTTGAACTTTTTGGCCATAATTCCAAAACGTATGGTGCAAAAACAACACTGTGCATCACCAAAAGTTCACCATACCCACAGTGAAGCATTATGCTTTGGGGCTGCTTTTCTTCAGCTGGAACCGGGGCTTTAGTCAAGGTGGAGAGAATTATGAACCATTCCAAATATCAGTCAATTTTGGCACAAAACCTTCAGGCCTCTGCTAAAAGGCTGAAGAGGAATTTCACCTTTCAACATGAGAACGACCCAAAGTATACTTCCAAACCAAAAAAAGAATGGCTTCACCAGAAGAAGAGCAAAGTTTTAGAATGGCCTAGCCAGAGCCCAGACCTGAATCCAACTGAAAATCTGTGGGGTGAGCTGAAGAGCGCTGTGCACAGGAGATGCCCTCGCAATCTGACATATTTGGAGCGCTTCTGCAAGGAAGAGTGGGCAAAGATTCCACAGGGAAGATGTGCCATGCTGATATACTCCTACCCCAAAAGACTGAATGCTGTCAAAAAACCAAAGGTGCTTCAACAAACTATTAGTTTAAGGGTGTGCACACTTATGCAACCACGTTATTCTAGTTTTTTATTTTAATTTTCCCACCTAAAAGGTTTCATTTTGTTTTTCAATTGAATTGTACAGCTTGTATGTTATATTAAAGGTGGAAAAAATTCTGAAGTGATTTATCTTGGTCTGATTTTTTTTTTGGTCTGGTTTTGTAATGGTATGTGAGAAAAAAAACTGGCATTTTAACAGGGGTGTGTAGACTTTTTATATCCACTGCAGATGGACCAGAATTTGACTCTAGAGAAGAATGTGTGTATATATAGGGGCATGCAAGCAGAAGAGATCAGGAAGTCAACTCTGAAACAGTAACTTGAGATGAGAAACTTAACAACCATGAGCCAAGTCATGTTGGACCCAGCAACATAAGAGGCTAATGAAAGGACAGCTGAAGTGAAATCTGATGGAGTGCATGATGGAATGTGTCTATGAAGGTTCTCAGTCATCCAGGTGGAATTGTCTGTAGCTTGAATCATGTCAACTGGATTTCTATTTTCTCAGTGGAAACATTTTGCTCCTTATCCAAGGAGCTGCTTCAGTCTGAGCAAAGTTAGTAAGGGAATCCTTAAATATGTTTCTAGGTGGCTGTGTGACCTTACACCTGGGGCTAGGTCATGGTTATTTTGAGATGTTATTTCTAAGTCCCTTTATCATCTAAAGGAGGATCGTTAAGATCACCATGCTGCTGTTGAGCTTGCAAAATGGTCTTAATCTTCCTAGGCACAGAAGACAAAGCAGGAAGGAAAATAGGTGAAAGATTGTGCCTGTGGCCCCCACCTCTATTCAAGGAAGGATTTTCCAAGTTATGCCAAGCGTCCGAAGACGCTTCTGCAGTCATGTGGCCAGCATGATGAGCGTGGAACGCTGTTACCATCCCACCGAAGTGGTATCTATTTATCTACTTGCATTTGCATGCTTTCAAATTGCTAGGTTGGCAAGAGCTGGAGCTAGTGCGAGAGCTCACTCCGTCACGCGCGGCTAGGGATTTGAACCTCCGAACTTGTGATCTTCTGATCGACAAGCCTGGCGTTTTACCCGCTGAGCCACCACGCCCCTGTGCTTACTTCTTTTAAAATTCCATCCTTTTCTGCCAAGCTAGAGGTAATTGCATTGATAAGTAGTTGTGTCTATGAACTTAGGGGACTCTCTTCTTGGTAGACCATTGATACTTCCAAATATAATCACATGATATAGCTATCATCATGAATGAAGACATTGGTGTAAATTATCCATTTTAATGTTGCTCAGCCATCTATATTCTATTTGATCTTGCAACATCTCTCTATTATTCCCAATATGCAAGTCAAATGAACAAAGGAGAGATTGATTTGGCCAAGTAATCCAAGTCCACTGCATTCTTTGTGGAGATCAACCTGAATATCTCTTTGCCCATCATATCACAGAGAGACTTTATTTCTCTACCTCCTTCTCTTACTTTGTCAGTTTTAAAGTTGACAGTATTTGCTTCTGAATGTTCCCCTTCCTTAGAGAAAAACTGTCAGAAGGGAGAAATATTTCTGCTTAGTAAACCCAGAATTTGAAAAGAAGATTCAGGAATTGCTTTTCATTTTACTACAAAGCTTCCCTTGAATCTCATTGAGAGCTTAAATCATCTCAGCTACGCTGATCCCTTTGGCAGTAAAATAAAAATCGTATTAAGCATTAAATTTTACACATAACGGGTATTTCTCATTGACAGAGAGTTTATGGAAGTTGTCAACGCCCGAGTTCAACTTATATGAAGGCAATCATAAGCTGAGGCCATATGAATTGATCTAGTCAGAAATGATGTCTGGAAAATTAACAAATTTATCATTTTGGTTTTAGTTGAAACTCCAGTTGCCATTTCCCTCATTGTTGTTGTGGGCTGAATACAAAGAAGAGCATTATAGAAGAGTTGAGGCAGTGTTTCATTGAAAGTTCCAGTTTTAGAGGTTTGGTGTAAAAGCTAGCTGGGGTGGGGGGAAATTAACAGGTTTATGAATACAATGCCAATTAGTAAGATACTTTATATTTAGTCTTTTTATAAAAAAAATATACCAATTATCTTTCTGATATCTTAGAATACTCTCCTTTCAGCTCCTTTCAGATCCATGGGGTTTTGAAAGTGGGCTTAGGGGGAGGATAAGGAAGGCATGTCCAAGGGATCGTTTATACATCTGGGGTATCTTCTTCCAAAATTCTCATGCCCACACCATGGCCAGGTCTCAAGCCCCACTCATCTGGGCAAGATCAAGGGAGCAAGAATTATACAAATTCCAGTAAGCTATCTTCAGTGCTAGTCTGGGGGTAAATATAGCATCTTTGAAACTCTAAGACGAATTTCCCATTTTTGTTTATAGTTAGTTCATTACGGCAGGATCTCTTTACATTATTTGAATGGTTGCTTCCCAGGCTTCTTGAGACCTGGGCTGAGTTCCCATTTGTAAAGAAGCTGCCAATGGAGTTGCCTTCAGTCTTATGTTTGTACCAATCGAAGAGAATATTTGTAGCTCAGGGTTGAACTGTGGAGTCCTTGGTGCTCTCTGAGCCTTGTTGTTTTCTTGCAGACGTTTCATTGCCAGGCTAGGCAACATCTTCAGTGCAAAAAGGGAGTGGAACTTGCTCTCTGTTTATGTACCCTGGCTTGTCCTGCCTGTGTTGGTGGGGGTGTTGTACTCTCCTTGGTAGTACCTTGATTGGGTTGTTGTGTGCTGCTTGGTTGATTCACTGAGTTAATAGTTCCTTGTCTGTGTCTTGTATTGTATCTTATGTTTGTTTTTGTCTCCTCTCCCTTCCATTCCTTTCCTATCAGTCTCTCATACTAGGCTTCTCTTCTGTGCCTCAAACCTAGTACATAGAAACCATGGCATTAGCAAGGTCTATCCAGAAGAAGGAAGGACCTCCTTCAGCATCTGGAAAGCCCCAATCTCTCTTCATTGCTGGTGACACACTCCCACAAGGCATGCATGAACTTGGTCAATGCTTCCCAAAAAACTTGATAAAAAATGAGTAAAAGTAAATCTGGTTTTGTAATGGTATGTGACAAAGACAATTCGTCAATTCTTTTGTTTCCTTCTAGTATTGTGAACCCTCTTGGCATTTTCTCATCAAAAATAGCTAAGCGTGCATATGCATATACAGTATCTCATATTTCAACCCCAGGTTAGAGCTCTACCTGTATAACTGAATGCCACAGCACTTTCGCTTTTCTGAATTAAGATGCTGCTCATCCTGAGTCTTCTGTTCTCACTTTTTCTCTCATGCAAAACAACCTTCCGTGAAGAAGGAAGGAAGGAAGGAAGGAAGGAAGGAAGGAAGGAAGGAAGGAAGGAAACATTTCTAGAGCCTGACAACAGAGTTTTTAAAAAAAGAACTGGACTTTCTTTAAATATAGTGTAATAAATCACATTCCATTCCCCTCTCAGGGTCAACTCCTACCCCTGGAGAAAGTGAGATAAAGTAAAAAGGCTGGAGATAAAAACAGTTATTGAAAACTGCTTTTCTCTCCTCAGCTCTCTGGGGAACGTTTGAGCTTGGAGCCCTTTTCAAGGGATTGCTTTGTATGCATTTTAAAAGGGCCTTTCTTGCCACTGTTCCTTTTCTTTACCATAGTCTACTGATTCAGTCATCACATCCTTCCTTACTTAGTTGTGTCTTCTTATCTACTTGAAAGAGACCAACACTCAAATACTCCGGGGCCCATCTCTCTTGCAGCAGCCCTTTCAAGCCGCATTGCTTTCTGCATAGAATTCCAGGAGTCTGTAAACAAAATGCAGGACTCGGATTCTTTTGGGAAGTCTTCCCAACAGTTATCCACTAAAGGTCCTTGTCCCCTTTCATATGAGCATGCCTTTCCCTGTATTTCTTCTTTCTGGTTGACTTCAGCAATGCAAAGAAAGCATGGATGACAAGAAAGGTTGCTGGCAATTCTGGAGGTCCCATCTTGGGGGCAGGAAGAGACTATCAGGAGTTTTGAGGACATCCAGGAGTGTTTGTTCTTCATTGTTGATCAGTACAGATTTCTTAGGAAGTAAAGATATTTGCTTATTCCTCAGTAGAAGCCAGATTTTACCATAGCTGAAATCTGATGTGGGTTTGAAAGTTTCTGTCTCCTTAGGATGAAGCCTTTGGGAGCATTCTGAGGAAAGTCTGAAAAATATTGGCAGTGCTTGTACTTCTTAATTTGGAGAGCTCTCCAACCTTCCAAACTCTCTGGAGAAATGAAGGAGCCATAAAATCACAGTTCCCCCAACCTTCTTCACTCTTAGAGCTGGAAGGACAAGAACATGCACCAATATGCTTCCAACTCTGCCAGATACATCATAAAACTGAAAACCTCATTCTCAATTCTTTTCAGAAACCAGCTCCTTTGACATACAACCACCATGGCTTGTAGGTGACCTCACAAATGCATCTTCTGCATGCACCAGGAAGTTTTCTCTGTGTGGTAGACCTCATAGATGCTAATCTATGGTTGTTGGGTGTTCCCTGAGCCATAAAAAGATAAGCAAATTAGCTGAAGAGCATCTTGGCCCAGCCACCCTAAATAATTGGATCAGTTATTACCTAAAAGTATCCATTGCATGCAGCGAGAGCCATTTTTGTCCTTGTGGGGCTGGTAGAAGAAAGATGGGAAGAATCGGCATTCTTTGTGAAATGCAAGTTATCAGCTTCTCCTGATAGCCCTGTATGAGCAGCTATGGTAGTAGCTAGCAGATGCTTCTGTAGTTGCCTTTTTTAGTTGTCCTTCCTAGTCCTTCTTGATAGATGTTCATTACCTTCTGAATCACAGGCAGCATACCTTAATTACCAGCTGCTCAGAAGCAAGATATTAAATGGACTATCAACTGCATGTCCTTGCTCATGAGCTTCCTAAATGCATCTGGTTGGCCACACGTAATGCAGAATGCTGGATTAAATGGGCCATTGCCTCAATCCAACAGGGCTCTGGTTATCTACTTAAGCAATTATTTAGGGACATATCCAATGTGTTCTCTTTCTGGCTTCCCTTTTCTCTGTCAGTCTTGCAGAGAAGTCATGAAGGATTGGGCTGTTAATGGCTATATATCTTGTTTATTTTCTGAATCACAGGAAGCAGACTAGAGGTGGTCAAAGTGTTCTGCAGCTGAAATATCTCAACCTCGGAACTGACTCAAAATAGGCTGTTTCGTAGATATCAAAGTTAGTCTCATTTCAAAAATGGGCAGAAGAAAGAATGTCTTCCAAGGTCAGATTATTACAAGTATATTTAGGATAGTCCATTCCAAGGTTGGAATGGGATGCACCGTTATCAGAACGTTTTTGACCATGCCCATCTCCAGCTGCTGGGGCTCAATGGTAGAAGAGTTCTTTCTACCTGATGCTTTTTAGCTTCTTGAATACATCTGGCATTATACTGAATGCTTGACTAAATGGCCTTTTCCCACATACATCAGGGCTTTTCTAACATTCTTATTTACCTGGGTAATGAGGTAAATAAGACCAGCACCTAAGCTGTCTCTCTAACCAAGGTAGAATGGCTGGAATATAAGGTAGTCTTCCTGTAGTAACTGAGCGTTTAGCAAACAACATGGTTGACTGGAGCATTATTGTATCTCTCTCTCCTTTTTAGTAATTACCTACTCCAGCTTACTTTTCAGTCCTGCCTGCTGATTTATCTTTTGATCCTGACTGATTATCCAGTCCTCCTCTCTCAACTGAATTCACTTGGCAAGACTCCAGATTTATCCCTGGTTGTGGCTTCTGCTCCTGGTTCTCACTTGACTGCAGTTACTTACGGTTGAAACCTGACCGAGTATAAAGAGATACTGTAGATGTTGTTTTGAATTAGAATTAGAACTAACCAAGAGGTATGACCAACTTCCTTATTTTGGGTGTTTGGGTATAGTTTCACTGTACTATCTCAAGTATTATTTGGCTTTCTGATTTTTCTTGCTCTTTGTTGCTGCAAAATTCCTCTCTGGTTTTGTTCCTGCTGATCTGTTTTCACTGGTCTATTATTTATTGTTTTAATGTGAATTATTGTTTATAGAAATGTTTGTCAACTCTTCTGAGGGCCCTTTTGTAGGCCACCATGGGATATATAAATTAACTTACAAACAAAATAAATGACTACAATTCTCTATATTCAGAGGAGAGCTGTCTGTGACTTAAGACATTGTAGTTGATTAATCATCTGCTTTAAGCAATTAGTGGATTAATCCATTTAATTTAAATACATTTGCATATTATTGACATTTCAGTTTGCAATAATATTTATATTTCTCTTTTACAGTTATACACACGCAACAGAAACAAAATAGCATCGAAAGATAGCAAGGATACTCTTAAAATGTTATGCCAAAAGTTACTACAAAACTGAAGTATACATGAATCAAGTCAAAACATTTGCAAAACCACTGCACTCAAGAAAAAAAAGCTAAAGGGGACATAATTATTGGAAGTGATATAAATAGTGTAATAGATAATACTGAATAGACCAATCTACATCTGAGTGCTAGAACTTTCATTTGTTGTTGTTTATTCATTCAGTCGCTTCTGACTCTTCGTGACTTCATGGACCAGCCCACACCAGAGCTTCCTGTCAGATGTCACCATCCCCAGCTCCCCCAAGGTCGAGTCCATCACCTCCAGAATATCATCAGCTTCTTCTCCAGGGTATCCTGTCTTCTCATTATGTGGCCAAAGTACTTCAGTTTTGCCTTTAATATCATTCCCTCAAGTGAGCAGTCTGGCTTTATTTCCTGGAGTTTGGACTGGTTTGATTTTCTTGCAGTCCAAAGCACTCTCAGAATTTTCCTCCAACACCACAGTTCAAAAGCATCTATCTTCCTTCGCTCAGCCTTCCTTATGGTCCAGCAATCACAGCCATAGGTTACTACAGGGAATACCATTGCTTTGACTATGCAGATCTTTGTTGTCAGTGTGATGCCTCTGCTCCTAACTATTTTATCAAGACCTGTCATTGCTCTCCTCCCAAGAAGTAGACGTCTTCTGATTTCCTGGCTGCAGTCAGCGTCTGCAGTAATCTTTGTGCCTAGAAATACAAAGTCTGTCACTGCCTCCACTTTTTCTCCCTCTATTTGCCAGTTATCAATCAAGCTGGTTGCCACAATCTTGGGTTTTTTTAGGTTTAACTGCAACGCAGCTTGTGCACTTTCTTCTTTCACCTTCATCATAAGGCTCCTCAGCTCCTCCTCACTTTCAGCCATCAAAGTGGTATCATCTGCATATCTGAGATTGTTGATGTTTCTTCCAGCGACTTTAACTCCAGCCTTGGATTCCTCAAGCCCAGCACTTCGCATGATGTGTTCTGCGTACAGGTTGAATAGGTAGGGTGAGAGTATACAACCCTGCCATACTCCTTTCCCAATCTTAAACTACTCCGTTGTTCTGTGGTCTGTTCTTATCGTTGCTACTTGGTCGTTATACAGATTCCTCAGGAGGCAGACAAGATGACGTGGTATCCCCATACCACCAAGAACTTGCCACAATTTGTTATGATCCACAAAGTCAAAGACTCTAGAATAGTCAATAAAACATAAATATATGTTTCTGAGGTGCTCCTCATGTAAGCCGCACACGTTTCTTACAAACAAGACTTCAGCTCAAGAAATGGTAAGTAAACGGTTTATTGCTGTACATGGATAAGCAAGTAAAGGCACGGATAGTTCCCAGGTTTCCGTCTTGGCTTTTTAAACCCTCCCGCCAGAGCGCCCGCCCCCTCCCTGCTGAAGGCTTCCCTCTGGTCTGCTTCTGGTCAGTGACCTGGAGTACCCTCTGCTGGGAGGTGTGGTTGATGGTTCTCATCTGGCTGTGCAGTGGTTTTATTGTTCTTTTTGTTTCCTCTTTGATTATGCCAATGGTCTCTTAATGGCAGGGCTCTGAGTGCCTGCCAGAGTCCTGACATGCCTCCGGCCCAAGATGTTCCTCCCCCCTCCTCTCTTCCGCCTGTGTGCGTATGGTTGCTTTGCTTGGGGTTCATCACAATATCTGCAATATTAAAAAAAATACAAAGAAAAACTTTTTGTTAGTGTATTGTTTCATGGGGTTTTTTGGGGAATTTGCGGTGGAAGCGTCTAATTAGGTCAGGCGCTTGCATGTGTCGGGCCGCCACCCATTCTTTGAAGCCGACAGGTAGGTGTTGCCATTTGACCAAGTATTGAAGTTGTCCCCTGTGCCACCGCGAGTCGAAGTTGTCGTCAATTTCAAAGTGCGGTTCTCCATTTACGATGGTAGCTTTTGGTTCTGGGGTTACTGGGTGCCATTGGTCCAACGGTTGGTACTGTTTCAGTAAACTAATGTGGAATACTGGATGGACCTTCCTTAGTGATTTTGGAAGTTGGAGTTTTGCCGTCACTGGGTTAATTACTTCGTTATGGGGAATGGTCCGATGAATCTTGGGGCCAGTTTTCGTGATGCTTGTGTTGATCTGAGGTTTTTTGTTGAGAGATAGACCTTGTCTCCCTCTCTGAGTTCCCATTCCGTTGTTATTTTCTTGTCTGCGTACTTTTTGTACGTGGCCTTTGCTTCTTGTAGTGTTTGCAGCATTACTGGCCAGTTGCTTGTTATTTTGTTAATCCACGCATCTGCCTGTAATGGACCTTGCATTTTGTCTCTGTTGATCATGGCCACATCTGGCATGGTAGCGAAGTCTTGTCCTGTGGCTATTTTAAATGGTGTGAATCCGGTGCTTTGGTGTATGGCGTTATTGTATGCCACTTCTGCGAATGGTAACAATTCTACCCTATCGTCTTGCTGGTAACTTATGTAGCACCTGAGGTACTGTTTGAGTATGGATACTAATCATTCTTTTTTTTTTTTTTTATTAAATTTTATTAAGTTTTACAATACATAATAAAATTTAAAGTAGAAAAAAGAAATAGAAACAGAAATACAAAATAAGAAAAAGATAAAGAAAAAGTGAAGTCAAGAAATAATAAGCAAAGAAAATATAGAAAATAGATGTCCTCCAATCTATCTTTGAACTTAAAGTACAACAATTGATTTTAAATGTTAGTCCTTCATACAGTATACAGGAACTTTTCTTTGTCATATGCCTTTTGATTTCTTTAATCCAATCTTCTAACCTTCATCTTACTGTCTCCCAATAATCCATCTTTGGCTTCCACTCCTTGAAGTAGTAGTTAAATGTTGAATGTTCATTACTACATATTTATATCTTCAATAAAGACCAATTAGTATAACAAATAAAAGCCTTATTTACTTCTAATAAACTACAATATATTCTATTCATATTATGACTCATAACCTAACATGTTATGTAACTTAATACATAATTTAGCAATTCTTATAGTGTTCATACATATATATTTCTATAATATTAATTCTAATATATATATATATCTCCATAAAAAAGGAATTCTTGAATCTCAATTATCCATCTGTAATTTCCATTCCTTGTAGTAGTGTCCATTTAAACTAAGTGCATAATCTATCATATCACTTAACCTAATAGCTAATATATCAATTCTTATAATATTCATACAATACATATTGATAAATATCATCCTGTAGTAACCATCATTCTAATTCCATCATATCATTATCTTCTCATAAATATATCTCTAAGGAAAACAATATTCTATAATATCAACTTGTGTTTGTATTTAGCATCTTACATTTAGAATATCACTTTTTATATATCCATACAATTTCTCATAACAATTCAAGTCCATATTTTCATTAGCCTTTATATCCATACAGTTTCTCATATCTTCTGTTTAGGTTATGCCAAAATCACAATACACTGTGGCAGATTCGCAATATACAGCCTGCTCTTTTCTATATCTCATATAGAATATCAGAGCAACCTTCTCTCCCTTTCCACATATTTCACAACATCCATCCAACTGTGCACCCATATTTTCACTCTGTCTCCACTGCCACAACATATCTATACCAAGATTGTAGTGTAAAGCCTTCAGAATGTTCTTCTGAACTAATATACTCAAAATTTCCTCCTTCTGTTTCTCCTCCACTTGAAAAACATTTTTCCTTTCTGTCTCCGTTTCTGTTCTCTGTTCTTTCTCTCTGTTTTGCAGAGTTACGAACAGTAATTCCAACGACCTTTGAATATTTGAAAAAGCCTCAGTAATCTCTCTTCTGAGCTCCTCAGGTACAAGTTGGAAAGCCATCTTTCCTGTGTCCTTCAAATTAAAACAACAACCCTTCTAGTCAAAACAATAATCATGTAATCTGTCCATGGAATACTACCAGCAGAATCTATTAAGCAGAACGTTGTTGTTGTTGTTGTTTTTTTTTAAAGTCAAAAGAAAAAAGAAAGTTCCAATAATCCAAAATACAGGAGAGAATAATATTTTAAACAGTTTATAGAAGGAGAAATAAAAAATATATTCCAAATGAAGCAAAATCCAACCAGGGAGGATGTAGAAAAAGAAGACAAGGAAAAAAACACGTTACCCTGTGTTTTTATTCTTCAAACTGCGAGCTTTCGTTCTTCAAGCTGCAAGCTGCTTAATCCAAACAAAGAGTTTCTCAAAAAATGAATAGTCATTTAGTTTATCAAGCGAAGAATTACAAACAGAGTCTCTTAAATCCCTCTAATACAAAAGAGAAGTAAAAAAAAAAATGCAGACGTTTCATTATGTTGCAAATATAGAGTCCATCAAACTTCCACCAGAATCAGTTATAGCAAAGAAAGCACAAAGTTAGCCAACATTTTCAACAAAGTCCAAAAGATAGATCTTAGATTTCAAAAATATTTTAATCTAAAAAAAAACATTCCTAAAGTGATCTAAAAGCGGCTGGGCGCTCTTGTGTCTCTTCAAAGAGACTTGTTTCCCCTGCGAGAGCCTGATATATCTCGGCCATTGCCTTGCACTTACCCTGTTCCTTCCGCGGTGGAAAACTACAGAAAAAACAAGGGTAGGCAATCCCAATGGCCCCACGAGTAATCTTCTGGTCTCCCCCTCTCCAGGGGAAAAAAAACTTCAGTGGACCACAACTTCTGCAATCCACTGCAAGCAAGGGAAATTCAGTCAGTTCTCAGCTTCTCTGAGAAATCTGACTGGTCGAGCTGGCAGCCAAGCCTGGAGTGATACTAATCATTCTGATGCTCCGTCTGTGCATGGGTGGAATGCACTGCTCAGCCCTTGTTCTGATCCAATTAGCTTTAGGAATTCCTTCCAGAATTTTGATGTGAACGTGCTTCCACGATCGCTGATGATGGGTTCAGGTGTACCGTGTATTCAATAGATGTTTTGGATGAACAGTTTGGCCATCTTTGGTGCTGTCGGGATCTCACCCACCCAATTCGGGATGGCTGCAACCACACGAAGCCACACAGCCACCAAAACAGCTAAAGTAGACAAGAACTTACAAACTGAGTTGCTAACGGCCCTACAACAGGGGATCCGCCATCCGTTGCTGCTGCTGCTTCGTTGCCGGAAAGTCGCTGGCACCGCTAGCTGCTGGGGAGTGCTGGTCTCCACCGTAGGCTTTCCCAGGCGTTCCCGCTTCACCGCCTCCAGATCTCCGCCACCGCGAGTTGCTGGGGAGTGCTGGTCTCCGCCGTAGGCTTTGCCGGGCGCTCCCGCTTTTCCACCTCCGGATCTCTGCCGATCTCCGTTGGGTGCTTACCGGCTGCTTCTGTTTCTCCGCCTCCGGATTGTGCCGCTTTGAGCTGCGGGTGAGTGCCGGTCTTCCTTGGCTGCTTCCTGGTCGCTTCTCCGCCGAGAAATTTCCACTGGGTTGTCTGCCACCGTGGGCGGGAGCCGATCTCAACCATGGAGCTTCCTGAAGGATTGCAGGTTCGCTCCCGGGAAAATTGGCTGGTACTGATCTGTGCCTTACTGTGAGGTGCTCCTCATGTAAGCCGCACGCGTTTCTTACAAACAAGACTTCAGCTCAAGAAATGGTAAGTAAATGGTTTATTGCTGTACATGGATAAGCAAGTAAAGGCACGGATAGTTCCCAGGTTTCTGTCTTGGCTTTTTAAACCCTCCCGCCAGAGCGCCCGCCTCCTCCCTGCTGAAGGCTTCCCTCTGGTCCGCTTCTGGTCAGTGACCTGGAGTACCCTCTGCTGGGAGGTGTGGTTGATGGTTCTCATCTGGCCGTGCCGCGGTTTTATTGTTCTTTTTGTTTCCTCTTTGATTATGCCAATGGTCTCTTAATGGCAGGGCTCTGAGTGCCTGCCAGAGTCCTGACATGTTTTTCTGAAACTCACTGGCTTTCTCCATTATCCAGCGGATATTGGGAATTTGGTCTCTAGTTCCTCTGCCTTTTCTAAACCCAGCTTGTACTTCTGGCAATTCTCACTCCACGAATTGCTGGAGTCTACCTTGCAAGATCTTGAGCATTACCTTACTGGCATGTGAAATAAGTGCCAATGTTCGATAGTTTGAACATTCTTTAGTGCTTCCCTTTTTTGGTATGGGGATATAAGTTGATTTTTTCCAATCTGATGGCCATTCTTGTGTTTTCCAAATTTGCTGGCATATGAGATGCATCACCTTGACAGCATCATCTTGCAAGATTTTAAACAGTTCAGCTGGGATACTGTCGTCTCCTGCTACATTGTTTTTAGCAATGCTTCTTAAGGCCCATTCAACCTCACTCTTCAGGATGTCTGGCTCTAACTCACTGACCACACCATCAAAGCTATCCCCTATATTATTATCCTTCCTATACAGATCTTCCACATATTCTTGCCACCTTTTCTTGATCTCTTCTGCTTCTGTTAGGTCCTTGCCATCTTTGTTTTTGATCATACCCATTTTTGCCTGGAATTTACCTCCGATGTTTCTAATTTTCTGGAAAAGGTCTCTTGTCCTTCCTATTCTATTGTCTTCTTCCACTTCCCCACATTGCTTGTTTAAAAAAAATTCCTTATCTCTTCTGGCTAACCTCTGGAATTTTGCATTTAATTGGGCATATCTCCCCCTATCACTGTTGCCTTTTGCTTTCCTTCTTTCTTGGGCTACTTCCAGTGTCTCAGCAGACAGCCATCTTGCCTTCTTGGTTTTCTTTTTCTTTGCGATGTTTTTTGTTGCCGCCTCCTGAACAATGTTGCGAACTTCTGTCCATAGTTCTTACGGGACCATATCTACTGAATCTAGTCCCTTAAATATATTCTTCACTTCCACTGCATATTCCTTAGGAATATTTGTGAGCTCATATCTATCTGATCTGTGGGTCTTCCCTATTCTCTTTAGTCTGATTCTAAATTGTGCAATAAGATGAAACTATGGTCTCCTTTGATGTGTCCTCCCTTTTCACCAGCATCCCCACCATTCATGCTCTATCCGCTGTCAGGAAGAGACTAGAAGAGGACAGCACCCTGGAAAGGAGAAGCCATCTCAACCCAAACCAGATCTGCCATCTTCTGGACCTGTGTCTTAACACCACTTATTTCACATACAGAGGTGACTTTTACAGACAAAAACACGGCTGTGCCATGGGTTCTCCTGTGTCACCCATTGTGGCCAATTTATACATGGAAGAAGTGGAGAAGAAAGCACTCAACACATTCCAGGGAACGGTGCCCACCCACTGGTTTAGGTATGTGGATGACACCTGGGTCAAAATCAAGGCCCAGGAAGTACAGGCCTTCACGGACCATATAAACACTATAGATGCCAACATTAGCTTCACCAGAGAAGACACCAAGGACAACAGACTGGCATTCCTAGACTGTGAAGTCCTCATTGGGACCGGTGGCAAGCTAGAAATAGGGATCTACAGGAAACCTACAAACACAGATCAATATCTGATGTTTGACTCCCACCATCCACTGCAGCACAAACTAGGAGTCATCAGGACATTGTCACACAGAGCAGAAACCATCCCCACCTCCATGGATTCCAAAAAGAATGAAAATCAGCACCTGAGAACAGCCCTGAAGGCCTGTGGATATCCAAATTGGGCCTTCACCAAATCTAAATCTACCAGACCTAAAACAGCGACAGACAGGGCTGAGACTCAGAGTAAACGAAAGAACCTGGTCATTCCCTACATGGCTGGAGTGTCTGAAAAGATAAAACGGATATTTGGCAAACACCACATACCTGTATATTTCAAACCCACCAACACACTGAGACAGAGGCTTGTACACCCCAAAGATCAAACTCCAAAACACAAGAAAAGCAATGTAGTTTATGCAATCCAGTGCAGTGAGGAGTGCTCTGAACTCTACATTGGAGAAACCAAACAACCTATGTACAGGAGGATGGCCCAACACAGGAGAAATAACACCACAGGACCAGAGTCAGCAGTTTATCTTCATCTAAAAGAAAAAGGACACTCATTTGAGGACATTAATGTTCACATTTTAGACAGAGAAGATAGGTGGTTTGAGAGAGGGGTCAAGGAATCAATTTATGCCAACTTGGAAAATCCTTCCTTGAATAGAGGTGGGGGCCTCAGGCACAACCTCTCCCCCATCTTCCTCCCCGTTTTGTCTTCTGTGCCTAGGAAGATTAAGACCATTTCAGAAGCTCAACAGCAGCATGGTGATTTTAACGACCCTCCTTTAGATGATAAAAGGACTTAAAAATTACATCTCAATATAACCATGACCTAGCCCCAGGTGTAAGGTCACACAGCTACCTAGGAACATATTTAGGATTCCCTTACCAACTTTGCTCAGACTGAAGAAGCTCCTTGGATAAGGAGCGAAATGTTTCTACTAAGAAAATAGAAATCCAGTTGACATGATTCAAGCTACAGACAATTCCACCTGGATGACTGAGGACCTTCATAGACATGTGCAATAAGAAGCTTGTGATCTGAACTACAGTCAGCTCCAGGTCTTGTTTTTACCGACTGTATAGATGTCCACCACCTTTGTAACAATTTGTAACAATAGGTGCTGACAAAGCCAATTTGACTTATTTTCTGGGTCCACACAATAGAGTGAACCATAAAATTAGCAACACTGCATTGAAATGTTGGACTTGGATTGGAGGTTCAGGCTCAAGCTTCCTGCAGCCATGGAAAACGTATGGCAACTTTGGGCCAGTCTGTCTCTCTCAGCTGAACCTCTTTCTTATGGTCACTATCGAGGTGAAACAATGAGAGTAGAGAGTGTTGCATACCTCTAAAAAACAGATGACCAGAGAAATACATTTTCTGCCCCATTTATACTCAGGAGTCTGGATAAACCAAATGTTGTATGTCACTTGGACATGAACTCAAAACATTATGGGTGGGTTGCTACATTCAAACGCAAACCAAATCAGTTTGCATC
The DNA here is from genome assembly GCA_023362775.1 of Charina bottae. Taxonomy (NCBI): domain Eukaryota; kingdom Metazoa; phylum Chordata; class Lepidosauria; order Squamata; family Charinaidae; genus Charina; species Charina bottae. The sequence goes on from JALMGJ010000012.1 coordinate 32,845,893, forward strand.
ATCTATCATCCCACCTGTTCTTGCTTTAAATATCACTGGAAGTATGAATGTGAGCTAAGCTCTCAGACTCTTTTTCCTCCTAAACAAAGTATTTCTAGGGATGGATGAGTAAATTATTCTGATTTATGAAAAATTCTCTCTCAGAAAGACCAGTGTGATAAAGATGCCAGGCTTGTGGATCGGAAGGTTGCAAGTTCGGAGGTTCGAATCCCTAGCCCGACTTGATGGAGTGAGCTCCCGCACTTGCCCCAGCTCTTGCCAACCTAGCAATTCGAAAGCATGCAAATGCAAGTAGATGAATAGGTACCACTTCGGTGGGTAGGTAACAGCGTTCCATGTGCGTCATGCCGGCCACATGACCGTGGAAGCTTCTTCGGACAACGCTGGCTCTTCGGCTAACAAACGGAGATGAGCACCGGCCCTAGAGTCAGACACGACTGCACAAATGTGCAGGGGGAACCTTTACCTTTTTATGACAAATTCTCTCTCAAAAAGGCCAGTGTGATATAACAGGGAATGTGTTGGACCAGGAGCCGGGAGTCAGGTTCAAGTCTAGGCTCAGCCACAGAAACATTCTGGGTGACTTAGGCCAGTCACCCTGTCACCCCCAAATTGATGGTTTCTGGTCCTTGCATTCCCCCTGGGTGAGAGGTGAAGGAGACCGGAGCCCCAAACTGCAGCTTTCCTGTCACTACCTGTCATCTTCAGGAAAGCTGTTATGACCTGGCTGTTTGGGAAGCTTTGGGGGTCTTATATCTAGCACTTTACCTTCCCCTGAAATGTAGCGTTTTGTTTTTTTTAACATGATTTTATCTTATTTTTGCTGGGGTTATTAAGATGCTTTCTTATGTGGTTTGGTTATTTTGGTGAAGTGCACAGAGTTCTTAACAATTTGGTGGCATGGAAAGGTGGGATGGAGGGATGGATGGGGGAGGGAGGGAGGGGGGACAGAGGGAGAAAGGAGAGGGAGGGAAGGAAGGATTGAAGAAAGGAGAGGGAAGGAGAGAGAAACAAGAGGGAGGGAGGGAGGGTGGGAGAAAGGAGAGGGAGGGAAGGAAGAATTGAAGAAAAGAGAGGGAAGGAAAGAGAAACGAGAGGGAGGGAGGGAAGAGAGGGAGGGAAGAGGGATGGAAGGAAGGAAGGATTGAAGAAAAGAGGGAAGGAGAGAGAAACAAGAGGGAGGGAGGGGGAGAAAGGAGAAGGGAGGGAAGGAAGGATTGAAGAAAGGAGAGGGAAGGAGAGAGAAAAAAGGGAGGGAGGGAGGGGGGAGAAAGAAGAGGGAGGGAGGCAAGGATTGAAGAAAAGAGAGGGAAGGAGAGAAAAAAGAGGGAGGGAGGGAGGAAGGAGAGGGGGAGGGAAGGAAGGAAGGATTGAAGAAAGGAGAGGGAAGGAGAGAGAAACAAGAGGGAGGGAGGGAAGAGAGGGAGGGAGGGAGGGTGGGAGAAAGGAGAGGGAGGGAAGTAAGGAAGGATTGAAAAAAGAGAGGGAAGAAGAGAGAAAAAAGAGGGAGGGAGGGTGGGAGAAAGGAGAGGGAGGGAAGGAAGGAAGAATTGAAGAAAAGAGAGGGAAGGAAAGAGAAACAAGAGGGAGGGAAGAGAGGGAAGAGAGGGAAGAGAGGGAGGGAAGAGAGGGAGGGCGGCAAGGATTGAAGAAAAGAGGGAAGTAGAGAGAAAGGAGAGGGAGGGCGAATGGGGAGTGAGGGAGAAAGGAGAGGGAAGGAGAGAGGGAGGGAGAAAGGAGAGGGAGGGAAGGAAGAATTGAAGAAAAGAGAGAGAAGGAAAGAGAAATGAGAGGGAGGGAGGGAAGAGAGGGAGGGAAGAGAGGGAGGGCGGGTGGTAGAAAGGAGAGGGAGGGAGGCAGGGATTGTAGAAAAGAGAGGGAAGGAAAGAGAAATGAGAGGGAGGGCGAATGGGGAGGGAGGGAGAAAGGAGAGAGAAGGAGAGATGGAGGGAGAAAGGAGAGGGAGGGAAGGAAGAATTGAAGAAAAGAGAGGGAAGGAAAGAGAAACAAGAGGGAGGGAGGGAAGAGAGGGAGGGAAGAGGGAGGGTTGGAGGGTGGGAGAAAGAAAAGGAAGGGAAGGAAGGAAGGATTGAAGAAAAGAGGGAAGGAGAGAGAAACAAGAGGGAGGGAGGGGGAGAAAGGAGAGGGGAGGGAAGGAAGGAAGGATTGAAGAAAGGAGAGGGAAGGAGAGAGAAAAAAGAGGGAGGGAGGGAGGGTGGGAGAAAGGAGAGGGAGGGAAGGAAGGATTGAAGAAAAAAGAGGGAAGGAGAGAAAAAAAGAGGGAGGGAGGAAGGAGAGGGGGAGGGAAGGAAGGAAGGATTGAAGAAAGGAGAGGGAAGGAGAGAGAAACAAGAGGGAGGGAGGGAAGAGAGGGAGGGAGGGAGGGAGGAAGGGAGGGTGGGAGAAAGGAGAGGGAGGGAAGGAAGGAAGGATTGAAGAAAAGAGAGGGAAGGAAAGAGAAACAAGAGGGAGGGAGGGAAGAGAGGGAAGAGAGGGAAGAGAGGGAGGGAAGAGAGGGAGGGCGGGTGGTAGAAAGGAGAGGGAGGGAGGCAAGGATTGAAGAAAAGAGAGGGAAGGAGAGAGAAAGGAGAGGGAGGGCGAATGGGGAGGCAGGGAGAAAGGAGAGGGAGGGAGAAAGGAGAGGGAGGGAAGGAAGAATTGAAGAAAAGAGAGAGAAGGAAAGAGAAACGAGAGGGAGGGAGGGAGGGTGGTAGAAAGGAGAGGGAGGGAGGCAAGGATTGAAGAAAATAGAGGGAAGGAGAGAGAAAGGAGAGGGAGGGAGAAAGGAGAGGGAGGGAGGAGAGGGAGGGAGGGAGGGAGAAGGAGGGAGGAGAGAGAGAAAGAGTAAAAGAAGAAAGGAAGAAAGAAAGAAAGTGAAAGTTGTTCCCCATTTCTAAGATTCCATTAGTTCTGCATTTTGTATTGGACTTGTGAGCTCGCTCCCTCATTTGCAGGACTGAAATCAAGCTGTCATTTGGGGGGGGGGGGTTGTTGCTTGCTTTTCCTCCTCCCTCTTTTACCTTCATCATTACTTTTGTTACAAAAGCAACAAAGACTCTTTAGTCCCCTTTTGAAGCTGCCAGGAGACGCTCTGCCGGTGCTCTTTTGTTGTTCTTGCTGCAAGAGGCTAACATGTTTACCCTGCCTGGAACCTGTTGGTCTACTTTTGTTATCAAGTCTGGATTGAAACTATTTATGCCCAGCAGAGAATAAAGAAGTTTTGCCCAAGAAGCTGGGAGAGGGGATAGTGTATTCATGGTGTCCCTAGCTGAGAATGCAGACCTGATCTCTAATGACTGTAGATACCATCTCTAAAGAGAAATGTCACCTAAACCAAATCTGAATATATATATATATATATTTATTTCTCTAGGCCAAGCAATAAAGGAAGCTATAAAGGCAGTGTGAGCTACAGAAAGACATTAATAGGAGAAAAATGATCTGAAAAGAACACCTGCCATGAGGACAATGAACTTAAGTGTAACAGAGAAATAAGATGGATGTCAATGCCAGGAAAATTCAAATCATTGTTGAAGCAGATGTATTGGACATGAGAGATTCAAAGTGTGGCTGGCTTTTTCCTGGTCTTTAGAAGAGCAACCTAGACACGTCTCTTTTCCCTGCCTTTCAATTGTTAATTCATTTTAGCCTCAATTTTAATTTCTGTTTTGAACTCCAGGAAAGCCAGTTTCATTTGCTGCAGGAGTGGGCAAGAAAGGGACTTGCATTCAAACTCTGCATCAAAAAAATCTGAGTATATCCACAAGCTTGTGCAGTACTTATGTTCTCAGGGAACCACTCTGACCCTAGAACAGCCTTTCTCAACCTTTTGACCCCGGAGGAACCCTTGGATTACTTTACAGTCCTTGGGGAACCCCAGCACATTCAGGCTCAAATATAGGCCAGAAGTTACAAATTTATTATATTTGTTTCATGGGTAGGCCTGTATATATGCATTAACATTTTCTTAAACTAAAAATAAAGAATGAAACTTATCTTTTTAATGTGAAGTTGCCCAAATTTGTAATAATTTTTAAAATAAATTGTGATCTCCCAGGGAACTTCTAGTGACCTCTTGTGGAACCCGAGGGTTCCAAGGAACCCTGGTTGAGAAACCCTGGACTAGAATGTTGCCTGCATTTGGGAATGGAAGGGATGATGGAGGACAAGATGAAATTAAATTCAAACAAAATATAGGAGCTGTTAGCAAGCAAGAAACTGGACCCAGGAATGGATGGGATTGGAAAAGCTGTCTTGCAGTGTGGGAGTAGACCTAGAAAATCACTGGTGGTGGCAATGGTAGGAAGGAACACATTTGCACGATCATGGATAGTGCACCGGCTGCAATGGTTCATGAGCTGATCAGATTTTTGGATTGTTATACACACTTTGGTTACACTCCGTCTTGACTGCTGCAATACGCTTGAGGTGGGGCATCTCTTGAATAGTGTTGGGAAGTTGCAATTGGTGCAAAATACAGCAATTAAATTGCTAATTGTTGCAAGATACAGGGATGTTGTGATGCCTGTATTGAACGATTGCCCTGGCTGCTTATTGTTATCTGAGCAAAACTGATGGTATTGGGGTTATGTCAGCCCTTCAAAGTAGTCCAGACAAGAAAACAAAACCATGAGTACTAACATTACCTTTATTGAAAGGTTGCAGTACCAGAATCTTGCAAGTCTGAAAGTACATCTCTCCCTTGTTACCTTTACAGTCCAAGAAACCAGGAAGGGTCCTTTCTGAGATACTTTCTCCACTCCCATTCCTTCTGTGGGCTGAGATGTCTCTTGCCCGACTGTTGCCCTGGCTGGGCCCTTCCTCCTGTCTCCCAAGGTTATTCTCATATCCCACTACAGGTTAATCTTCAAACCTTTACATGGGTTAGTTGCCTCCTTCCCTGTTACTAGCCTGTCCAGGCATTAACATCTGTGGGTTCCCTCTGATGATGTCTGTTATCTAATCAAGGTCCATGTCTGTGGTATCAAGCTTGTTCTGTGATTGTATGTCCAAATAGGGAGAAGCGATAAACCCAATTCTTTTTTTAAAGAGTGCTATGAAAGTGAAGGAAGATAGATGCTTTTGAACTGTGGTGTTGGAGGAAAATTCTGAAAGTGCCTTGGACTGCAAGATCAAACCAGTCCATACTCCAGGAAATAAAGCCAGACTGCTCACTTGAGGGAATGAAATTAAAAGCAAAACTGAAGTACTTTGGCCACATAATGAGAAGACAGGATACCCTGGAGAAGAAGCTGATGCTAGGGAAAGTGGAAGGCAAAAGGAAGAGGGGCCGACCAAGGGCAGGATGGATGGATGATATTCTGGAGGTGACAGACTCAACCGTGGGGGAGCTGGGGATGGCGACGGCCGACAGGAAGCTCTGGCGTGGGCTGGTCCATGAAGTCATGAAGAGTCGGAAGCGACTGAACGAATAAACAACAAATTGTTACAAACTCCATATTACTTTCATGTGGACTAGGTCACTATTGATACACATGTTGGGTTTTTTCTCACAGCTGATAGGAGGCTTGGGCATCTTAGCTGACATGCAATTTGTTGGAAAGCGCCTTGCGATGCCCCGAGCAAGTTGATAAACATGAAGAATTAGAAAGGGAATGGTCCTTGAAACTTGGAAGTGTTCATCCAGCTGACCATTGGACAATGATGTGGAGTAACCAGTGATTTCTCAGTGGCCTTCGTGATAGAAAGAACAGAATCTTTCAACTGGCCACATAGAAATCAATCTTAGTCATTAAGAAGAAGACTGATGGAAGTAGCCTTGAGAGTAATGACTTGCAGACACTTTATGAGTTTAATCAACCGAATTTGTAAACATTTTACATATTATCTGGATGAATATTGCCCAGCTGTACCTCCTGTATGAATGTGCTGATTGAAGTTAGATGTTCGTTGGCTTGGGGTGCCAGAGAATTTCTGATACAGTTCTCAGCTCCGAAAACACATCAAAATGCATTTAAAATGTAACTTTTGAGATAAAACAAAATTACCATTTCTTTTTATTTTAAGAACTATATCTCAAATAGCACTTCCAGTAGTATTTCAACCTATGGGATTCATTTCCAAAACAGTTAGCAATGGCTGCTGACTTGTCGCTTTAAAATGGGATTGGATAAAATCATGGAGGACAATCTATCAAGGGCTATTGGTCTTGAAGACACAAGATTACTGTGAGGGCAGAAGCTGCCAAGGCCAGAAATAAAGAGTATGGGACCAGAGAGGACCATTATCAAAACATGGTAGAGGTACTCTCCACACCCAAGGCCAAGAAACGAACTGCAAGGAGGTTATTACCATGGTGAAAGAAAGAGATACAAGATTTAAACCCTGAGGTTGTTAAATATGGAGGCCTGGATAGCTGTATTCTGAAGCAGCTCATCTTCTTCATTATTGGGACTTCTTGGGCCTGCTATAAAAAAAACACATTTTCTACCCAAATCTTGTCCTTGACTCTTCTGCCATGAACGCTTAAGTGCTGGTTGACTTTCTAGGGAGAGATTTATTGCTGTACCCTGAGTGAAACTCTGACAGTTACCTCCAGGTATTATGCAACATTTCTCCAAATACCAGATGCAGGAATACAATGGAGGGATTGTTATATGTCTCCATCTCCTGCTTGCAAGCATCTGAGAGGCATCTGGTTGGCCACTGTGGGAAACAACATGCTGGACTAAGTTGAACTTTGCTGTGATCCAGCAGGGCTGTTCTAAGACCACATCATTTTTACATGCATTATTTCATGCAATAGCAGAACAGAATGGTTGGTTAAAAAAAGATTTCTGGGGGGAGAAAGCATCATTTATTCTTTACATCAGAGCTTTCCAAACTGTGTGTCGGGACACGTTAGTGTGTCGGCTGCAGTGTCTGGGTGTGTCGTGGCTGCTGCTGCCTCCGAGCCCTGCCAAGCTTCCACGCAGGTCCTAGTGCCTGCCTTGTGCCTTGCTGCCTCCAAACCTGCTGTGATTCCACGCAGGTCCTAGTGCCTGCCTTGTGCCCTGCTGTAAGTGTGTGTTGCGAAATGATGCCCAGCTGTAAGAGTGTGTCACAAAATGATACATGTCTAAAAGGTGTGTCACCAACATGAAAAGTTTGGAAAGCTCTGCTTTAGATTACCATGTGCCTTTCTTCCAGGAACTGAGGAGAATTCATAGCAATCCCTTCTCCAATGTTTCCCTGACGTACCTCTGTGAGGTAGGTTGGGCCAAGAGAGACAGATTGGCCGCAAATAATCCAGTGAGCTTCCTATGGCTGAGGGTGTACCCACTCCTAGTCTTATACCTTCATCACTATATCATGCAGGCATTTTGAGAGAGAAATCATGAAAAGGTGTCATGAATCAAAATTGACTTATTCATCCATCCCTTGAAGTATTGGGTAATATGATGCCTGAACAGGATTTTTTGAACATGTCAGCTGTGCCGCTGTTAAGAAAACAGGGAAAAACATACTGAAAAAGTTGCTCACATCCTTACTTTCATTGAGAATCAAAGCAAAAGCAGGTGGGACAAGAGATATGTCAAGGAACTAGGCTGACCATACGTCCCGTTTTGAACGGGACAGTCCCGTTTTTTAAGCATTTTTCAACTGTCCCGTCGTTTTCATAAAAATCTCAATTTTGTCCTGTTTTTCAAACCCAGAGGGAATGGGGCGGAAGGAGGATCTGAGCTGGAGTGTGGACCGGGGGGTGGGGTTTCCAGGCGCTAGCCAATCGCGTGGGCCGGGGTGGGGTTTGCAGGCGGGAGCCAATCGCGCAGACCAGGGGTGGGGACCCCTGTCTTTTTCATGAATATGGAATATTACATAAGACCCTGTCCTGTTTTGCCATCTTGAAATATGGTCAGCCTACAAGGAATCAAACATAATCCTTATGCAGAATAGCCAAAGAATTTGTGGCTTGGTCCTCTCAAAAGAAAAGAAGTTGTAGATCAAGGAAAAGAGACTATGATCTATTCTTTCAGCTGTTCCAAATACAAATCTCATATGTTGATAGGGAGACTGATGGGAGTAGCCTTGGGGGTAAAAATAGAGGAGAACATGAGTCCTTGTCATCCCAAAAGATACCAAGAAGCTTCCACACTGACTTGACTTCTTGATCTCCGAACCAGAGGAGTTGCCATCCTATCCATCTGAAAGGCATGCATTCTCCATGCCAGGGTATACCAAGGAGTGCTAACCAAACCTTTCTAATTACAATATCAGGATGTGGAGTTATATATGGTCATGCTGGTCCATCATTCTTAAACTGCTCTAATTTGCTAGATGCTTTGTTTTAAAAAGATTTTGAAATGTTCTTCTAAAGTAGGTAGGTGACTTACTTACTTACTTACTTACTTACTTACTTACTTATTTATTTATAACATTTATATAGCTGCCCATCTTCTATCGAAGTCTGGGCAGCTCACAACCAGCAATTAAAACAACATCAATAATAAAACAACACTATATACATATACATATACATATACATATACATATACATATACATATACATATACATATACATATACATATTACAGAGGATACGTTCAACTAGCCCCAGATGTGATGACGCAGCTAGCTCAAAGCCGAAAGGACGGCTAGCGGCCAACGGTGCTGGTGGTGAACGACGAATCCGATGTTCTAAAGATCAACACACCATAGGAACCTGGAATGTAAGATCTATGAGCCAGGGCAAATTGGATGTGGTTATTGGTGAGATGTCAAGATTAAATATAGACATTTTAGGTGTCAGTGAACTGAAATGGACTGGGATGGGCCACTTCACATCAGATGACCACCAGATCTACTACTGTGGACAAGAGGACCACAGAAGAAATGGAGTAGCCTTCATAATTAATAATAAAGTGGCTAAAGCAGTGCTTGGATACAATCCAAAAAACGATAGAATGATCTCAATTCGAATTCAGGGTAAGCCATTTAACATCACAGTGATCCAAATATACGCCCCAACCACAGATGCTGAAGAAGCAGAAGTAGATCAGTTCTATGAGGATCTGCAGCACCTACTAGATAATACACCAAAAAGAGATGTTATTTTCATTACAGGAGACTGGAATGCTAAGGTGGGTAGTCAGACGACACCTGGAATTACAGGCAAGCATGGTCTGGGAGAACAAAATGAAGCAGGACATAGGCTGATAGAATTTTGCCAAGACAACTCACTGTGCATAACAAACACTCTCTTCCAACAACCTAAAAGACGACTTTATACATGGACTTCACCAGATGGTCGACACCGAAATCAGATTGACTACATCCTTTGCAGCCAAAGGTGGCGGACATCTATACAGTTGGTAAAAACAAGACCTGGAGCTGACTGTAGTTCAGATCACGAACTTCTTATTGCAAAATTTAGAATCAGACTAAAGAGAATAGGGAAGACCCACAGATCAGTTAGATATGAGCTCACTAATATTCCTAAGGAATATGCAGTGGAGGTGAAGAATAGATTTAAGGGACTAGATTTAGTAGATAGGGTCCCAGAAGAACTATGGACAGAAGTTTGCAACATTGTTCAGGAGGCGGCAACAAAAAACGTCCCAAAGAAAAAGAAAACCAAGAAGGCAAGATGGCTGTCTGCTGAAACACTGGAAGTAGCCCAAGAAAGAAGGAAAGCAAAAGGCAACAGTGATAGGGGGAGATATGCCCAATTAAATGCAAAATTCCAGAGGTTAACCAGAAGAGATAAGGAATTATTTTTAAACAAGCAATGTGCGGAAGTGGAAGAAGACAATAGAATAGGAAGGACAAGAGACCTCTTCCAGAAAATTAGAAACATCGGAGGTAAATTCCAGGCAAAAATGGGTATGATCAAAAACAAAGATGGTAAGGACCTAACAGAAGCAGAAGAGATCAAGAAAAGGTGGCAAGAATATACGGAAGATCTGTATAGGAAGGATAATAATATTGGAGATAGCTTTGACGGTGTGGTCAGTGAGTTAGAGCCAGACATCCTGAAGAGTGAGGTTGAATGGGCCTTAAGAAGCATTGCTAATAACAAGGCAGCAGGAGACGACGGTATCCCAGCTGAACTGTTTAAAATCTTGCAAGATGATGCTGTCAAGGTGATGCATGCCATATGCCAGCAAATTTGGAAAACACAAGAATGGCCATCAGATTGGAAAAAATCAACTTATATCCCCATACCAAAAAAGGGAAGCACTAAAGAATGTTCAAATTATCGAACAGTGGCACTTATTTCACATGCCAGTAAGGTAATGCTCAAGATCTTGCAAGGTAGACTCCACCAATTCATGGAGCGAGAATTGCCAGATGTACAAGCTGGGTTTAGAAAAGGCAGAGGAACTAGAGACAAAATTACCAATATCCGCTGGATAATGGAGAAAGCCAGGGAATTTCAGAAAAACATCTATTTCTGTTTTATTGACTATACTAAAGCCTTTGACTGTGTGGATCATAACAAATTGTGGCAAGTTCTTGGTGGTATGGGGATACCAAGTCATCTTGTCTGCCTCCTGAGGAATCTGTATAACGACCAAGTAGCAACGGTAAGAACAGATCATGGAACAACGTTTAAAATTTAAATAAAGTTTAAAATTGGGAAAGGAGTACGGCAGGGTTGTATACTCTCACCCTACCTATTCAACCTGTATGCAGAACACATCATGCAACATGCTGGGCTTGAGGAATCCAAGGCTGGAGTTAAAATCGCTGGAAGAAACATTAACAATCTCAGATACGCAGATGATACCACTTTGATGGCTGAAAGCGAGGAGGAGTTGAGGAGCCTTATGACGAAGGTGAAAGAAGAAAGTGCAAAAGCTGGGTTGCAGCTAAACCTCAAAAAAAACAAGATTGTGGCAACGAGCTTGATTGATGACTGGCAAATAGAGGGAGAAAAAGTGGAGGCAGTGACAGACTTTGTATTTCTAGGCGCAAAGATTACTGCAGACGCTTACTGCAGCCAGGAAATCAGAAGACGTCTACTTCTTGGGAGGAGAGCAATGGCAAATCTTGATAAAATAGTTAAGAGCAGAGACATCACACTGACAACAAAGGTCCGCATAGTTAAAGCAATGGTATTCCCCGTAGTAACCTATGGCTGCGAGAGCTGGACCATGAGGAAGGCTGAGCGAAGGAAGATAGATGCTTTTGAACTGTGGTGTTGGAGGAAAGTTCTGAGAGTGCCTTGGACTGCAAGAAGATCAAACCAGTCCATACTCCAGGAAATTAAGCCAGACTGCTCACTTGAGGGAATGATATTAAAGGCAAAACTGAAGTACTTTGGCCACATAATGAGAAGACAGGATACCCTGGAGAAGAAGCTGATGCTAGGGAAAGTGGAAGGCAAAAGGAAGAGGGGCCGACCAAGGGCAAGATGGATGGATGGTATTCTGGAGGTGACGGACTCAACCATTGGGGAGCTGGGGATGGTGACGGCCGACAGAAAGCTCTGGCGTGGACTGGTCCATGAAGTCACGAAGAGTCGGAAACGACTGAACGAATAAACAACAATACATATACATATACATATACATTAAAGCCATGAACATTAAAAATCTGGCATCAAAGTTGCCAAAGTTAACATGCAGTCCATTGTTAAATCTTCTTGTCCACCTCACCCTATCCTAGTGCTCGGGGGAAGAGCCAGGTCTTTTTAGAAGGCTAGGAGGGTAGGGACCTGCCAAACTTCAAGGTGTTCTATAGGGCAGGGGCTGCCATGGAAAAAGTATGCTTACTAGATCCCATAAGATGGCAATTTTAAGGGAATGGACTAGGAGCGTCCCCACCCTATCTGATCTGGTAGGATGGGTAGATGTCCTTAGGGAGAGGAGGTCCTGCAGATAACCTGGCCCTGTGCCATATAGGGCTTTAAAGGTGTAACGTGGGTGAACCTAGGAGCTGCATCACTGCACACGCCACTGATTTCTTGACCAGTTGTACCATCTGGGTAGTCTTCAAGGGCAGCTCCATGTAGAGCACATTGCAGTAATCCAAACTGCGATGTTGATGATGATGATGATGATTGATGATGATGATGATAGATAGATGACAGATAGATGACAGATAGATAGATAGATAGATAGATAGATAGATAGATGGATGGATGGATGGATGGATGGATGGATGGATAGATATTATATATTAGGTCCAATAATTTGCTGTGCTCTGGCCAAGATCAGATTGTTTGTATGTAATTATGGAATGGACTGTTCCTGATTTATGCAGGGACAAAACATTTAGTTCCTAGAGATTCATAGATGCTTGTATTTTCCAGAACTTGGGAAAGACATTTTCATAGAGATCTTCCTATATTTTCTTTGGCCTTATTGCCCTTATAAATGGGAAATGACGACATGCTGTTGATAGAAATTCTTCAAAGTACCTTCTCTGTCACCTCCATATACTGTACATTCCTCCTCCTAGTTCATAGGGTCTTATAAGGTTGGTTTTGTGAGGAATAATACTCCTGGCAAGACCAGGTTGCTTTAGGACAAAGAGGTTAAATGTGATGGCCTTTTTGTCCTTTGCAATTCTGTGATTCTACAGTATGGAAGAGAAGGTCCTATGACCTTAATGTCGATAGATGAGACTGAAACACTGTGCAACAGCCAGCCAGACATATCATGTTAACAGCCTCATCTTGTGGCATCATTACAATAATTAATGAATTACCTTAGCAAATGGCAGCAACAATAAAGTTTGCAAAGCTACACAGACGTTCTTCTCTGATGGAGGAGTTGGCAGTATATATTTCATAGCAGAATGGTTAGCATGGGCTTGGGACATGAGCAATGCCCTTCACTTTGAAGACACAAAAGAATGCAAAGCAAACATTCAAAATGAAATATGTTGCCCCTTTGCTGCCTTTCCTGCATAAAAAGTACCACTCAGCAGTTTAATTGACTTACAGGTATGTCTTTTTACTAAGTGTCGTAAAATATATCAGGCAGGTGAAACCTGATTTCAGTGTTTGTTTGTTTCTTGAAAAAAAGGAAATTATTGTCAACCAGATGAAAGTTTAGCATGCACATGGAAATTTCCCTTTTCAAGTTATAATGGAAAAACTAATTTCCCATGCATAGATCTGAAGCAGTTTCTGTGTGCCTTTCACCAGTTCTCAGAGTAAGTAATGAGAGTGAGAGGGAACCAACATTATGATGAACTTGTCCACCATTGTGTCTCCCACAATAAAAAATGTAAAGGTGACTTCAGGAACTTCACAAAGAGGACTTTGTGCCTATAGACCTCTATCACCATGGTCCCCAACAACTGAAATCCCATAGCACAATATGCTTGAGCACAGAATATTCATAAAGTCACCATAGAGAGGTTCCACTGACAGACTTATCTTCTGAACCTAAGTAAGTCCTACTATTATGAAAAAGGAAGCATATCTCCTTCTAGAAAACTTTTTTTTTTGTTTATGGCAATTGAAAGCACACACAGAGACAGACTTTGATTTAGCATTTCTTCATATAGAATTTATTTATTTATTTATTTATTTATTTATTTATTTATTTATTTATTTATTTTCTATCCCGCCTTTATTATTTTTACAAATAACTCAAGGCGGCGAACATACCTAATACTCCTTCCTCCTTGTATTTTCCCCAAAACAGCAACCCTGTGAAATGAGTTGGGCTGAGAGAGAGTGACTGGCCCAAGGTCACCCAGCCAGCTTTCATGCCTAAGGCTGGACTAGAACTCTCCGTCTCCTGGTTTGCCATTGGCTCTTTCCTAGGGCTGAGAGACAGGGACTGTCCCAAGGTCACCCAGCCAGATTTCATACCTAAGACAGTACTAGAACTCTCCGTCTCCTGGTTTTTAGCCCGTTGTTTTAACCACTAGACCAAACTGGCTCTATAATAATGCCCTTCTCCTTCTCCTTCTCTTTTTCTCCTCCTTTCTTCCTGCATTACAGCTTTCTTAAACATTGTAGAATATTTGTTATTATTATTTTACTTTATTTTATTTTGGCAAGACTTCTTTTTTTTTTTTTTAAAGGAAACCTTGTCTTTTGCAACTTTCTATGCAGCTTGCTGATGAACTTGTTATCCTCTTGGATTTATTTGTTCTTTTCTCCTCAGGCAAAACATCAAAGGAATGCTGTGGCAAGCCAAATAAGTCTGAATGCCTCCACTGAAATTTCTCAAGTGGGTTCTCCACATCCTCAGGTTGTCCCCATATTTTGCCTAAAGCAAATTCAAAGTGAATTTGGAGGCTCTTCCTCAGGCAAAATATTGAAGGAATTTCAGTGGAAGTCAAGGGAGTTATGAGCTAGCCAACTTTCTCACTGGAGTGTGATGCATCCTTCTCTGAATGATGTTTCTTAGAGCATGAGGAATTTTTTACAAGAGCTCTTTGCCCAATAAGCATTGAGAGAACTGGTCTTCTTGTAATGACTTTGTTTTTCAAGAATTGTTGAGGGAAGAAAGTGGCAAGAGTTCTACCCAACAGGATTGGGGATTTAATCTTCATCACTTTTGAATGAAGATACCACAGTAATTATGGGACTAAGGTACTACCCAGGGCATTATTTAGCCATTTGAATAATGGCTGACTTGTACTTGAATCAGATCTTTCTCAATAGGAAGAAAGAAGAGACACAACATGATACATCCTGAAGAGATCTGTCTCTTATTCTCAAATTGGGTTTCCGCCACTCAAGAGAAGAAAGACTTCAGCATGCAGTGAGAGTCAAGATGTTTGCTTTCACGTTAAATGATAATTAGTTGACATATTGGGGGTTGGGGCAGGCTGGAATGATCCCCAAGGACACATTGTCCAGTAGATTTGCAAAGATTTTGACTTTTCCTGCATGGATCATGGGACACAGCTAATGTACTGAGGTCTGTTCTAGTAAACAAGACTATTGTCCCTGGCATAGAGCATCCTGCTAGAACTTTCCATTATTGGTGTGAGTCACTCTAATAAGGAGACTGTGGATATGATACCCAAAGGAGTAGCCTTTTTTAGGACTCACTTTTCTTCAGAAAAGTTGAACACCCGTGATATGATAGGAATCTAGGAGCCAGCTGAAAGCCAGTAATGACTTCCCCACAGTAATTGGCAATCTGAACAAAGGAGAAGATGTTAACCTCCTACCCCAGAGAGAAAATCAACTTGACTGGAAAGTAATTTAATGGGATGAGACAAACATCCTCCATAGCATCTGAGATTGCAGACAGGCTTAGAAATGTTTCATTCATTGGCGATCACTCGTAGCCGAGTAAGATTGTCTTCCAAAGGTAAAATTTTAACAGTGGATCCGTAAGTGGCTGTAAAGGCCAATTCTGGATCCGCACAACCTCCCACAATGAGGGCATAGGTTTCCGGGTGGGATACGGTCATGATGAGGGTTTGCCTTATGTGCCTTCCTTTTAGCTCTTTTCTCCTTTTCGCCCTGTACTCGTGCTTCTTCAAAGTCCATAGCGCCATTAATAAAGGATGACCTCCAATTGAAACGCTCATGAGTTAGGGCTTCCCAGTTCTCAATGCTGATATTACATTTTTTCAAATTAGCTTTGACAGTGTCTTTGAATCTCTTTTGCTGTCCACCAATATTCCGTTTTCCATTCTTAAGTTGGGAGTAAAGTAGCTGCTTTGGAAGACGATGGTCAGGCATTCGAACAACATGGCCGGTCCAGCGAAGTTGATGTAGCATCATCTTGGTGGCATGTATATTTATGTCTGCCAGCAGAGAAGAATAGTTCATGGACTCAGATAATACCTTATAACTTGCCCTTCAGTTTCTCCCAACTGAGAGGACATTCATTCTACCTAAGACCTGCCTCCAGAAACGGAAGTTCATGATGAGGTAGTGATGTGGTCTGCCATCCTTCCAAATTCCCTTCTGTGCACAGGGGATACAACAAAAGGATGAAAACTAAATAAAAATTGGCAAGTTCTCAGGTGACTCTAAACTAAGGTGCACTCTAGAAGCCACAATAACAACATATCCAGGGTGACATCATTGTGCAAAAGACATTGACTCTAATTTGTGTCAATTGGCCTCATGTCAGCCTTACCAGGTAGACCAGGCAGGAAACACGACCAGATGAGCTAATTCTACTTTATTGTAAGGCTACTTGAACAGAATCTTGCAAGTCTGAAAGTACAAATCTCCCATTGTCTCCTTTATAGCCTGAGAAGCTAGGGAGGGTCCCTTCTGAGCTTCTTGCCCCACCCATTATCCAGCTGTGGGCTATGCCCTCTCTTATCTGGCCATTCCCTAGGCAGCATCTCTTTGCCCTGTCTATTACCATTACACCTAATGATGCAAAAGTCTCCCAGTACGTAATTCTCATCAGTGGTGTAGTAACATCATATGCATCGTATCACTTGCCCACTTATTGCCCCACCCCACAGCTACACTTGTTCCTAAATCACCCTAAAATTTACCTTACACTGCTGTGAGACTTAATTAAGTAAACAGTGTTCCCAATAATGGAAGAAAAATGACCTAAGCTTTTTCAGACGTTATGGTATAGAATCATAGAATCATTCTAATGCAGGGGTTTTTCATAAACAATTTCTCAATTGCCCCAAGTCTGCAATGCAGAACGAGCACTGACTCCAGTGTCCATCAATAAACGTGTCAATAATAGGCTTTTTTAAAAAAAAAAAAAAAAGTTAAGACAGGTTAACCTTATTTTTAAAATTAAAAATATCCCAAATCTCTTGATATCTCATGTGCCAACCCAGGATTTTTGCCTATCTCATAAATGTTGGCCATTTATTTTAATTAATGCATTTGTTCGTTTTCAAATTTTGATGGGAGTTGGCTTGTTTGGCATTAAATGCAAGGAACAATTTCAATGCACATTATTCTATTTCTAGCCCTTGACAAGTAAACCCCCCTGAGCATTCTTAAACATAAATTTCCCTGACATCAACATTTTTACTAAATATAATTACCAGTGTTCACCTTCTTTTTAGAATTTCATTTTTTTCTTTCTTTTTCCTGCAGGAGGCATGTTTGATTGGGGAAAACAAATACTCCAAAGACACCATTTAATGCTAACATTTTTGGTATTCATAAATCCAATGGGATTGGGATGCATAATCTCACTCACCATGCAATCTGGGACCAAATGCTGGTATAGTCTATTGTGCAATTATGTCTTTCTCTTTCTCTTTCTCTTTCTCTTTCTCTTTCTCTTTCCCTTTCCCTTTCCCTTTCCCTTTCCCACATACAAAAACCTCTATCTCAGAACTTTCCAAACTGTGTGTCGGGACACGTTAGTGTGTCGGCTGCAGTGTCTGAGTGTGTCACGGCTGCTGCTGCCTCTGAGCCCTGCCAGGATTCCGCACAGGTCCTAGTGCCTGCCTTGTGCCTTGCTGCCTTCAAACCTGCTGTGATTCTGAGCAGGTCCTAGTGCCTGCCTTGTGCCTTGCTGCCTCCAAACCTGCCCTGCCAGGATTCCGCGCAGGTCCTAGTGCCTGCCTTGTGCCTTGCTGCCTCCAAACCTGCCCTGCCAGGATTCCACGTAGGTCCTAGTGCCTGCCTTGTGACTGGCTGTCTCCAAACCTGCCCTGCCAGGATTTCGCGCAGGTCCTAGTGTCTGCCTTGTGCCTGGCTGCCTCCAAACCTGCCCTGCCAGGAGTCCGCGCAGGTCCTAGTGCCTGCCTTGTGCCTTGCTGCCTCCAAACCTGCCCTGCCAGGAGTCCGCGCAGGTCCTAGTGCCTGCCTTGTGCCTGGCTGCCTCCAAACCAGCCCTGCCAGGATTCCATGCAGGTCCTAGTGCCTGCCTTGTGCCTGGCTGCCTCCAAACCTGCCCTGCCAGGATTCCGCGCAGGTCCTAGTGCTTGCCTTGTGCCTGGCTGCCTCCAAACCTGCCCTGCCAGGATTCCGCACAGGTCCTAGTGCCTGCCTTGTGCCCTGCTGTAAGAGTGTGTCGCGAAATGATGCCCTGCTGTAAGAGTGTGTTGCGAAGTGATGCGTGTCTAAAAAGTGTGTCACCAAAATGAAAAGTTTAGAAAGCTCTGCTCTATCTCTATCTCCATCTGTTGTGGTATGTGGGAACAGAGGTCAATGAGAGACAGACAAGGGAATGGTCAGATAAAAGGCAGTTTATCCTGCAGCAGGAATGTGGGCATGGCAAACGTCTCAGAAGGGACCCTCCATAGTTTCTTGGGCTGTAAAGGCGATGGGGGTAAAATGTACTTTCAGACTTGCAAGGTTCTATTAATTTAACTTTACAATAAAGTAGAATTAGTTCATCTGGTCATGTTTCTTTTCTGGCTGACATTAATCTTGCAAGTCTGAAAGTACTTCTGTTAGGAATCATTCATTTTTCTATTTTTTTTCTTTTCCAGGTCACTCTGGAAAATTAAAATAGGTGCCTCTTGGCAAACCTTGGAGGAATGTTGTCTCTTCACAAGGCAGAAATTTATACTGGCATAAATGGGGGCACAGATCATGATGTCAAAGAATGTCTTGATTTGGGTTTTAATCTTCTTAGGTGAACATGTTGAAAACCGTGTCCTGATAAGACTTTCAGAACTTATTAGGGCATTTCATACATCATGCATCTAAGTGAAATTTGAAGCAATTTTCACCTTCATCTTGTACCACCGTGAGACTCAATTAAGTAAAGAAGGCTCATATTCAGGGGGAATTCTTACAAGGAAGATTTCTGCTATGACTTCTAATGGTCAACCACTTCATAGACTGTTCGGAACATACTAAGTCTGGTTAAAAAACAGAACAGAACAGAACAGAACAGAAAAATTATTTCAGAGTAGTAAGTATTGAGTACTGATAAATTGGACTTCTCAGTCAAGAAAATTCTTTTAAGGAAATGTTTTAAAAGTTTCAAAGGAAGCCAGAAGATGGTTAGATAGAAGAGAGAGAGAGAGAGAGAGAGAGAGAGAGAGAGAGAGAGAGAAGAAGAAGATGATAGATAGATAGATAGATAGATAGATAGATAGATAGATAGATAGATAGAGAGATAGGTGATAGGTGACAGGTGACAGGTGATAGGTGATAGGTGATAGGTGATAGGTGATAGGTGATAGGTGATAGGTGATAGGTGATAGATAGATAGATGATAGATAGATAGATATAATTTATTTCCTTATGTATGTGCTAGATTATATGCCAGTCCAATCATTCTGGAGTCTTTTGATGAGGCTAAATGTTCTGGGGGATGTTATAGATTACCATTCCTAACGATAGTTTAAGAGGCAACTTCCCATTTTTTTAAAAATCAAAATATAAGAAATAGAGTGGTTCAGAGTAATTCTAGCTGCAGAAGAGTTTTCTGTCATGATGTAGGAAGGAACTGAGAGCTAAAGAGGAAAGATATTACCTTCCTCCTTACTACAGATTAATAGACCTTCTAACCCTCTCTAAGACTGACCGTGCCATCTGGCACCTTTGGAATGGATATGGCTCTTTCACATTCCCAACACTCTCCTCTGAATTGTGTGTGTGCGTGTGTGTGTGCGTGTGCGTGTGCGTGCGTGCATGCGTGTGTGTGTGTGTGTGTATATATATATATATATATATATATATATATATATATATAATTGGACACAATAAACAAAGCCAATTGGAAGCAGCATGAATAATTTAATTGCTCAGTGGGGATTGACCAGAGATAAGAAGAACTGCTTCAGCATCCCCCAAATTAATAAAAAGGCTTTTATGGAACCATAAAAACAGGCATAATTCAATCATTTTCAAAAGGGCACTGACGACAAAGCTTATTAAATGCTCAGTGCAGCTGAGATGTGCGCTGGGACAGAACAGAAAGCGCGCTCAGCATCTATTGAACAAAAGCAGGCACCCCTCCTTTGGCTGACAGGCACATAGCCTGACCTGGGCATTTCATAAGCTACATTTACTGACTTTATTTATTTATTTATTTATTTATTTATTTATTCATTCATTCATTCATTCATTCATTCATTCATTCATTCATTCATTCATTCATTCATTTATTCATTTATTCATTCCCCCCCTCTCTCTCATTACATTGTGTGTATGTGTGTATTCCTTGACTTGCTCAGTCAGACAACAGTGATAAACAAGAAAATGATTATGAGAGATGAGGCATCTCCCCTGCCCCCATTTGCTGGGAAAAAAACAGTCCTAACAAAGGGGAAAGTCATCTGTTTTTCCATCGTTCACATAATGTGGAAGGTTGCAATGCAATGACTTGGTTTGTGCAGGTTTTCTATTCCTCACAATAAAGGGGAGTAAAAGTCAAAATTCACCTGTTTGCTGAAGAATTCTTGGTCACATGAAAGGACAAAAATTGTGGAAGATTCACCAGAAGATTGGGGCCATAGTTTTGTGCTTTGTTGGTGAGCAGAGAGGGCGAAAACCAAAATTTCATGAAGTCTTGATTCTATTTCCTACAGAGATCAGCCAGTTTCACCACCCAGTAGAGTTTTGTGGTCCTGAGCAAGAACTATTCATGCACTTTGGGCACGTGATACTAGCCAATTATTGATTATCCCTCCCCTTCCCCCCCAAAAAAAAAATTGAAAAAAAAGAAAAATCTATTCTTGGCAAGGTTAAGGGAAGTGGAAGTGGGAACAGAAAATAGAAATGACAGGTGGGTGGGATCAAAGACGTTACTGGAACAAAGTTAGAGGTGATTGCTAGAAGGAAATCTAAAAAAGTTGAAGATGTGGGCCTAGGACCTGGGGATTCAGGTCCATCCTCAGCCTTGAAAATTCACTGGGTGACTTTCTGCTGGATACTCTTTCCCAGTTCACCCTAGCTCTGAGGATTCTTATTATTGTGGGCATAAAACAAAGGGAATTCAACAACCAGATAGGCTAAGATTAACACCAAGATTAGCACTAGAGGAGCAATCATACAACACAATAGACCCTAAACAAGGAACTATTAACTCAGTCAATCAACCAAATTGATTGACTGATCAATTAGGTAGTACCTAATCAAGGTACTACCAAGGAGAGTACAACACCCCCACCAACACAGGCAGGACAAGCCAGGGTATTTAAACAGAGAGCAAGTCCCACTCCCTTTTCGCACTGAAGATGTTGCCTAGCCTGGCAATGAAACGTCTGCAAGAAAACAACAAGGCTCAGAGACCACCAAGGACTCCAAAGGGAATTCCCCATGCCTTTTGTTCCTGGAGGAGAAGCAGGATGGCAGTCTAACAAAGAAATACAAAAGAAGTTACTGAAGCAACCTTGGAAGACCTATCGGTTATTACTGGAGAGAAGTTAGGATGGTGAGCAAGTGTCGATGAAGTCCACAGAAGTCCAGTGCAACATAATGGAACCTAACCTCTGGCTCTTCATTGTGATGCCACGCAGAACATATGTTGTGCTACTGCTGTCATTTCTTAATATTTTTTTCTCTCCACTAAATTGCCAATCAACCAGTTGATCATCAACCAACCAACCAACCAACCAACCAACCAACCAACCAACCATCCATCCAACCAACCAACCACAAGACCACAAGACTGCATTTCGGTAGCCTGGAAGGCTGCTGCAGAAACAGAGATGCTCTCCACTGCCTTCATCCAATTTCTTTTTGACCTGAGATGCTAACATGTCTATTCTACTGAACAGAATCTTCCAAAATATTAAAAAAATAGGTGCCACTTGGCAATCCTTGGAGGAATGTTTCGTCTCTAGCATGCTTTCCAAGCACCTAAAAATATGGTTGTTATGGCCTGTAATGAGAAAAACAGCCAGAACTGTGGAACTTGGGCAATTGTGCCTCATCTGATTTCAGATATATCACCAGTAGAGATGGCTATGCTTTGATTATAGTACCATATTTAGGAAAACTCCCAGCTGTGGTGTGGATTCCTCCCCCCCTCCCTCCCTCCCTCCCTTCCTTTCATCAGGCCACAAACTTGTTCCATTTTTCTGGAGCCAGGGAAGCAAATCGATTTGAGGTGAGATCTTGTCTTGAAAAAAATGAGTTGATTTTCCTCAGTGCCTGGATTCAAAGCATTGAAAGGCACTGATCCAATCTAACCAGCCACCACATGGCTAGAAAAGGGGCTTTAAGGATGTGCAGCACCTTGAAGTACCAACAAACAAATAAACAACCATTTAGGGTATGGATAAAAGCAGCATAGATTTTCTCCTCTAGGGCTTTGGAGGGAGACATCATTTCAATCCTAAACGCCATTCCAAAAGGCACTTCAACTGAAGCTTTGTTGGAAAATCTTTACAGCCTTCCTGCATTTGCACAGCATGCCAACTTGGTTACTTTTAACCTTGATTAGCTTTTTTGTGGCTTAGCAAGTTGTCCCTGTTCAGTTAGATTATGATTCAGTGAACTGTGCAATCCCAGGAAATGAGTTATTCAGTAAGCAAATTAAACATGTGTGAATTTAGCCCAAGGGAATCTAGTATCTCAGTAAGAACCCTTGACATGCAATGATTATTGAATCAAATGCCACAGAAGACAACGGTAAGATGACTATGAGATCAGGTTGTGTAGCAAGAATGTTTATTAACCTCACGCTAACCCATGTTTACATTTGGGATGAAATTACTCTCAGGTTTTTTTTTTTTGGAAAGGTTTAAATGCCTTCCTTTCTTGCTACTTTTTTTGTGTTTTTTTTTTTTTTTTTTTTTGCAAAAATGATCACTCATTTGCTTCCATTTTCCATAACCTTCCATTATTTTTAATCAGATCACTGTATAGCCAAGTCTCATCGGTTATAGCCACAATCCATTCTCTCTGATCCCTGATTAGTTTAGTTTACACAGAATCAATTACCTGTGCAATTAATCCAGAAGCCAAAGCTCTTATGTGCTCCTACTAGCTGTCATTGATTTAATCATATCATTAAATCTTGGTTCTTAATCCTAAAATGATCTCTGATTGGTTGGGACTAATCTGGGGTGCAAATGTATCAGCTTAAATATTTATTTATTTATTTATTCGATTTCTAAAGCTGCCCATCTCAGCAAGTGACTCTGGGTGGCGTACGATCATAAAAGACTTAAAACAATTAAAACAATACAAAATAAATATATATGATCGCTGAGTAAACAATTACCATAGATGTTAGTCCTTAACACACTTGGGGCCCCAGTCCCGGGAACATAACTAGATCTTCATGGCCTTATGGATAGGCTGACCATACGTCCCATTTAAAATGGGACAGTCCTATTTTTTTAGCATTTTTCAACCGTCCTGTCGTTTTGATAAAAATCTCAATTTTGTCCCATTTTTTAAACCCAGCGGGAATGGCGCGGAAGGAGGATCCAAGCCGGAGCTGCTGATTGGAGGCAGCCTGTAAGAGGAAGCCCTCCCGCCTATCAGTCCGCGGCAAAGGAGGGCGGAGAGGTTGAGAGGAGGGTGATTTGCCAGGCGGGAGCCAATCGCGTAGACCGGGAGGTGGGGTTTGCAGGCAGGAGCCAATCACACGGATGGGGGATGGGGTTTGCAGGCGGGAGCCAATCGCACAGACCAGGGGGCGGGGACCCCTGTCTTTTTCATGAATACGGAATATTACATAAGACCCCGTCCCATTTTGCCATCCCAATGTCCCGTTTTTGTCTCAAGGAAATATGGTAAGCCTACGTATGTAAGGCCAACAGGGTTGAGGACATCCTGATCTCTGGAGGGAGCATGTTTCAGAGGGCAGGCGCTATGGCAGAAAAGGCACGTCTCCTGGTCCCCACCAGCTGACATTCCTTGGCTGGCAGGACCCATAGAATGCCCAACCTGCCAGACCAAATTGGATGGGTAGAAACAACTGGAAGAAGACCATCCCGTAAATAACATGAGATCCTCATGTAAAATACATGACATCCTCTGACTGAGTAGCTGGGATCAAAGAATTCCATTTAGTGGGTAGGTGTCAATATATGATACATGATTGCTGACTGGCTGGGACAAATACAGCGAAGAGGCTTGGCTGTCTCCCCCATGTTTTTAATATCTTTATTTAACAACTAGGAGAAGTCATCCATTAATTTTGGCTGAGTGGTATCACTACATTGATGATACTCTATACTGCTACCCCTGGGAATGCTGGGAATGCGGTAGAGGTCTTGACTCAGTCTTTGGAGGCTGAGTTATTACTCCAGCAGAAAGTGGGAGTTGTGGCCAGGTGGTCCCTAAACCAGCTTTATCTGGTGCACCAGTTGTGAGTCTTTGGGAATCAAGATACCCTTGCAACAGGGATTCATGCCCTCATCATCTTGCAGGTAGATTGCTACAATATATTTTAGATGGGCTGACCTTGAAAATGACTTGGAAACTGCAACTGGTTCAAAATGCAGCAGCCTTATTCGTGACAGGTGGAGGAAGCAGATTCAGCAGAGTGACACTTAAGCTGAGGTCACTGCCTTGGTTAAAAATAAGTTTCCTGGCTGCAAAACCCTTTAACATTTAACCAACCAACATGGCTTGGCACCCATGTACTTGCAGGACCGTCTTTTCCAACTAGATGCTATGAACATCTTATTCATTTGCACTCACAGACTAGAGAATTACAGATATTACTTTGTCTGGGCCTCATGTTAGAAAGCCCCAGAACCTCCCCCCAAGGCTGTGTGTGTGTGTGTGTGTGTGTGTGTGTGTATGGATGGATGTATTACAGGTGTTCAATTCACGACTGACCACTAGGAGGCACTTTATAACTGGTTTCCATCTGTTGGAACTTGTCAGGCATAGTTTTCCCCCATAAGTTAAAGCTTACATATATTGTGTGTTCAACCCACCACTGGGATTTGAACTCATAGACCGCTCCCATCCAAAATCAGCCACCCCATGCATTCATCCTGCAGTGGGTCCCCACCCCACATGAGTTTAGTGGTGTGGGGCATGGATGCATGCTTCCTGGTGGTGGACACCTCTTTATGGAACACCTTGCCCCCTGCTTGTGTTTTGTAAAGGTGTAAAAACCACTTCATTCCAATGGGCCATTGAGCTTTTGCAGACAGAGGACTTGCATTGTCTTTGTAATTTTTCGGGGGAGATGGGCGGTGATAAATCAATCAATTAATCAATCAATCAAATAAATAAATAAACAAACAAACAAACAAACAAACAAACAAACTGTATTGGGTTTTATTTCAATGTACAGCACATCCAGTTGGGAGATGTTAGGATGGTACAGAAATGTTGTGACAAATAAATAAATAAATAGCTGCATATTTTGCAGCGGTGAAATGTCTCTGTCTCGGTTCAAATTCCACATGTAATTATTCCATACCTGATTTCCCTGTTTTTCTGGTTTGTTCCCTTCTTCTACTTAACATATCTTTTGAACTTTCCAAAATGTCTTCAGCTGATCTTTATTATCTTTTGCTTAACTTCTGCTTATTTTTGCATTGTCGTCCCTATTTATTTTAGGTTCTTTTTCTCTTTTTTCTTAATGCAACACAGATTCTAGTAGTGTGAATGCTGCCTGAATTCATTTTGCCAATTAGAAGTAGACATTTCCTATTATTTTCCCCACTCTTCTCTTTAACAGTAGATTTTCTGCACTGTTGTTATTTTACTTGTTACAAATTATTCCATGTATTAGGCTCCCCAAATCAATCTCTTTAACAAAAGTTGAATTAAGTTTTGGAGATTCCATTTTCACATGTGCCCTGAGGAATATCTGTATTTCATATCTGAATATATTATAATCAGAAGCACTTTGCTATTTCTGTAGTACATGTCATAACTTGGGGCTCATTTGTTGAAGACAGTACTGGAGATATAAATTGAATACCATAAGATAGCATAAAAAAAAGGTAAAGGTACCCCCCGCACATTTGTGCAGTCGTGTCCGACTCTAGGAGCCGGTGCTCATCTCCGTTTGTTAGCCAAAGAGCCAGCGTTGTCCGAAGACGCTTCCACGGTCATGTGGCTGCATGACACGCGCGGAACGCTGTTACCTACCCACCGAAGTGGTACCTATTAATCTACTTGCATTTGCATGCTTTTGAATTGCTAGGTTGGCAAGAGCTGGAGCTAGTGCAGGAGCTCACTCTGCACGCAGGGCTAGGGATTCGAACCTCCGAACTTGCAATCTTCCGATCAACAAGCCTGGCGTCTTACCCGCTGAGCCACCATGCCCCTTTGAAGATAGCATAACATACTTCCAATTTAAGAATTTCCAAACATACATGTAAGTATAGAATACTGGAACTAGAAGTCTTGATTCAATTTTACAGCTATGGATAGGCTAGCTTTAAGGTAGACATCGACTGATTGATTATGTGCCATCAAGTCACTGTCGACTCTTAGTAACCACATAGGTAGATTTTCTCCATGATGATCTGTCCATAACCTGGTCTTTCAGGTCTTCCAATGGTGCAACATCACCACTGTAACTGAGTCCATCCACTTTGCTGCTGGTCGTCCTCTTCTTCTTCCTTCCACTTCCTTCCAGAGTATAAGATGCAAAGAATATAAATATTTAAATGAAAGTGCAAATCTTGGGCTCTTTCTTTTGTCTTTACCGAGCAAGAAGCTAAGAACTTCTTTTGACACCGGATTATGTCAAGAATGAGAATAAAGCTGTTATTGTAATGGACAAATTTGGTCTGCAGCAATTTGCTTCTAAGCTTGCCCTCACAAATATAAGATGGCCAACTTGAGGGATGAATAAGTCAACTGTTTTGGATCTGGGTCAGTTTCTATCCATTCATTCATGGTGTCTTGTCCTCCTGTTTCTCTATGAGCCTGCATGTGCTTTATTCTTAATTTACACAAAGCTTTGTATGCATCTCTGCAAATCGTACAGTCAAATATGGATTTGGGGATGATATAGATAGAAGAAACCTGCATCATGAAATTTTGTGAAGTTTGGTGAAGAGCAGACTTGGAAGAATAATTGTGTTCTTGAATTCTCAGTGTAGGAGGTGTGAATCAATCAATTTGCTTACAAGAAAGGTGGAATAAAGTGCTAGGACATCCTTCAACATGTTGGAGGTTTTTTAAAGGGCACATGAATACTTCTTTTGTTAAGGCAAGTTTCCAATCAATTTATCAATCAATCAATCAATCAATCAATCAATCAAATTCCACTATGACAACTCTCAATATTCTATGGCTCATAACAACAAAAGTTGTAGCACTAGTAACTTGAAACTTGGCCCAGATTTATGTGTCAGGATCTATAACTTTGCCAAAATCAAAACTGATGTGATTTTTTTTAAAAAAAATCCATAGGTACACAAGTACTGAACACTAAGATAATGATGCATCTTGTGAAAACTTATTTTTAATCATCAAATGAGTCTTTATTGGCAGTTCAGCCTATCATTGCTATTTCACTAATGTTCACAGCTGAGACGGTTGAACTCCACACTTATTAGAGGGTAACAGAAGGCCACAACGTTGTTGTCTAAGTCTTAGTGTTGATTATAGCTAACCTTGGTGTGAACCCAAAGTCCAAAGTATTAATTTACTTGAGATGGAACATTGTTTCCTCCCTGATTCAATGTTTTCCATGAAATTCTGGCTCAAACATGTAATTTAGATGACTTTGGCATTTCATAGCTATTTGAAATGGCTTGGAGATGGCATCATAAATTTGTTGATTGACCACTCAGCCTTCAAATAGGAGTTGTCCTGCAATCAGATTACCATCGGTTGCTCTGGCTGAAGTGTCTTGGAGAGGATGTGGAGAAAAGTTGAGAAGTATACTCATTTGCTGTCCTCCCTATTTCCCATCTCCCTTCCTTAGAAGTTGATGCAAGATTTTATCTCCCTAAATGGCTTGAGAACTATATTTTGTTTTACGGAAAAGGTGAATGAGATAGACTTTTAATTCTCCCAACCTTCTATTCCCAACAGTCAGCTCTCTTCTGTTAACAAAGGGGTATAATTTTTCTTGTCACAAAGGAGGAGGAGGAGGAGGAGGAGGAGGAGGAGGAGGAGGAGGAGGAGGAGGAGGAGGAGGAGGAGGAGGAGGAGGAGTTGTTCAACTGATTATCAAGCCTGCCTTTCAGCGGTCTTCCTGTTTTAGTAGAAGATGGTGACATTTTTCTCAGCCTTTCATGCTGAAGCAATGGTTAGCATTGATGGACAGCTTCTGTTAAGGTACTTTCATCCTCCTTTGAGGTATCTCCATTTACAAAGGAAACTCAGCCAAAAAAAATGAGTCAGTTAAAATGAGCTTTAGACAAAGCTGAAGACCTCAACAAGGTTTTTAGCCTTGATGTTTTACTACAGCAGAAAGAGGAACAATGGAGGACAAAGAGGAAACTGGGCAAAAACCAAAGGGAAAAGTTAAAATTTGGACATTAATACATTGAAAATAAAACACAAAAGAAGAATTTGAACGTCTAGAGATGATGTATTTCGGAACAGTCTCCTGGAACATCTTTAAGAGGGAAATACAAAAGTGGGTCAAAATAATTTTCTTCATGAAAAATGCATTCAGATTCTTTATTCTGGTGATGCAGGGCCCATTCTTATAGTACAAAACCCGCATGTTGGTAGCATGCCTGATAGGGCTGTGCAACTCTTTGGAGTTGAAGGCCAAAAGGTGCTTTTGAGCATGTGAGTGTAGTGCCTATCTGTAACTCCTTAAAATAGTTCTGCCTTTCCCGCTGCCATGTGAATCTGGGGAAAGATGTGTTTGGTTTAAGGAGTTGAACACCTCATGTGCTCCAAAGCACTTTTTTATTTTTATTTTGATCCGTAATGTTTACTATTTACAGAAGTACCATTTTTATTTTGACCAAAAGCAAGTTTCAGTTGTCTCTCTCTCTATATATATAGAGAGGAGGAGGAGGAGGAGGAGGAGGAGGAGGAGGAGGAGGAGGAGGAGGAGGAGGAGACATCAATTCTTTTTATGTATTTCATGCACATTTCTCCTGAACAAGATGTGCTTGTTCAAACTAGTCCATTTGAACAGGTTTTTTTTGTCTCATCTCCCCCACATAGTTTTCAAAAGATGGATTTGAAAGGTTGTCAGCCAATCCAAGCCATGCTTTCAACACATCTTCCCTCCTTCTTTGGGAAGTATCCTTACCCTAGAAAATATATCTGTGAGACATTTTAAAAATATCAAAAGAAGAAAGGATGGAATCCTGAAGTTAAGCTGTGAGGCCAGCCCCCACCTTCCAATTATAGAGAAATGTCTCTTCTTCTCATATATGCAGGCTTTGTCATTTCACCTGCCAGCACAAATGGCATAAAACAGCTGGAACAAACATTTTTCAGATGCTTTCACATTAAAATTGAAGTGGTGTGCCAGTTTGCCAAGAGACTTCCCTAAACATAGTGTACATTGTATGAAATGAGCCTGCTTGCTCATGAGGTTGAGGCCAAAGAATTCTAATAATGTGGTTTGGGTTTCGCTGCAGTCTAAAAATATTCCACCATAATGGAGCTGTTTGAGGTGCTTCTCTCTCAGCTGTTAAAATCTGGGCCCCTGTGACTCTCCATCTGTCAATGAAACTTGCCACAGAACTTACTCCATGCACCAGATTTAAACCCCCTCAAGATACCCGAGCAACATAACATTGCAATTAAGTAATGCCTGCATTGCTGTGTTCTGCTTCTGTGGACACAGCGGCTTTTGCAGCACGGGGCTGCAGGTCTGTTTCCATCCAGATGTCAATGTCACGGACTTGTGTTCGTCGTGGGATGCAGCCGTTATCGTCTAGCTGGGCAGAATGCTCAGAAAATCTTTGCAAAGAAATATTGGCCAAACCAGAGCACAAGCTAAAGAAAAAAAAATATAAGAGGGGAGGGGAGGGGAGGGGAGGGGAGGGGAGAGGAGAGGAGAGGAGAGGAGAGGAGAGGAGAGGAGAGGAGAGGAGAGGAGAGGAGAGGAGAGGAAAGGAAAGGAAAGGAAAGGAAAGGAAAGGAAAGGAAAGGAAAGGAAAGGAAAGGAAAGGAAAGGAAAGGAAAGGAAAGGAAAGGAAACATAGCCAGAATCCTTGGATAGGGCATGGTATAAATTTTGTAAACAAAGAAATGAAAGAATGGTGGCTAGCTTGTTTTAGAAACAAGGAGAAGGAATGAAGTAAAAAGTTAAGTTTTATGTTCCAAGTACATCCAGATGAAAACATCTTAGGTTGCAAGGCTGCAAGAGAATTTTGCCTGGCATTCTAAGATGTTTTGCTAGGCTAAATCCAGTAAATACATAGCAGTATGAGAGTTTTAAAGCAGAAAAACAGCAGAACCACAGAACTCTCTTACAGAGAAGCAGATTGAAGGAAACATTCATGAATTGGAGGACAAATTTTGCCACATTATTGATTCAAGGCATATTACTTCTTTTGGAAATTCCGTTTAGCTCTCCTGTTGACTAACTTATGAACACAAGAGGGTGCCTGTTTGAATAACTCAAGCTACTATCAATATTTGTAGAAATTGGCCCATGTTTACTAAAAAAAATATGCAGGTTTGAATCCCATCAGAATGCAAAGTATTGTTTGAACTAGCTCCAACTTTCTCCTCTCTTCAAGGAGAGACTGATTCAATAAACCCATGTTGAGGACCTAAGGAATACATTTTGCAGTTTTCTCATTTGGTGGCATGAGTCAGACGTGTCCAAAGAAGTTTGGTTTATGGGAAAAAGAATGAGGGTTATCAGTGAAGGAATCAGTAAAGGTAAACCTGTTTTCCTCAAACACAACTTTGACCACTCCAGAATTATTTAGGGGAAATCTGGACATATTCTAGGATGGATCCAAGCCAGGGAGTGCATGGTCTCCAGATACTTGATTGGCATACAAGTTCAAATTAAGGCAATGGGGATAACCAAGGGACACAAAAACAAAATCTTATGAAGAGAGATTGATATGAGAAGAAAGAGAGGGGACATGGAAGTCCTATTCAAATATGTGAGATGATGTTATATAGAACCAGTTTTGTTACAAAGTGCATGCCAGAAAATAAAGGGGTAAGAAGGCAGATTACAGTTGAATAATAGTGTTCTTGGTTTTTTTTAAAGCTTACTAACAATATGTATTGTCGAAGGCTTTCACGGCCGGAGTTCGATGGCTGTTGTGGGTCTTCCGGGCTGTGTGGCCGTGTTCTGGAAGTTGTGGTTCCTAACGTTTCGCCAGCATCTGTGGCCGGCATCTTCAGAGGGCAGGAGCACATACAGAAGCAATCTCTCTGTGCCCAGGTAGAGTGGCAATGTTTGTTTTCTATTTATAGAGCTAAGTTATAGGAGATTAGGTGGGTTTTTTTGTTGTGTTGAAATGTTAACGAGTGGCTGCTGAGCGTGATTAGCATGTTCATTGTGAGAAGTATTCCCATGTCCTGGTGGTTGAGCTGGCGAAACGTTAGGAACCACAACTTCCAGAACACGGCCACACAGCCCGGAAGACCAACAACAGCCATTACTAACAATAGTTTGAAAATGGGCAGAAGTGAGACGTGGTGAACTTCAATTTGTTGGATGTGTTCAAGGAGAAGCTAGACCCCTTTCAACTCTAGGATGCTAAAATTCAATGGATGGATGGATGCCTAACACAGCATGTTCCTTAAATTCATTTTGGTAGGTCTTGGGAGTCCCTAGATCGAGCCATCAAATTTCAGTGGGGAGTTCTGAAAATCAGTGGGCAACCATTGAAAACTGTAGTATAAGTCTTAAATAGACACGTTTTGCTTTTTTTAAAGAACACCCCCAAAATTAAAAACAAAACTACCATAAAACTGGAAAACCCCAGTCCTCACATGTGCAATTCTCCTTCACCAAATGTGTATCAGTGTCACACCCACTGCAGTTTGAAACAGCATTATAGCCTTAAATATGCCAAGCACAAACTTCAAGAATGCTTGATTTAACTTCATAATTTTATTTTCTTCACACAAGCACTTTGTTTTCATCCATACTATAAAGGCATAGAAATTCCCGAAACTTGTTGAGTTTCTTCAATAATAAAGTTTTGGATTGATGGAGATTGGGAAAACATTAGCTAATTATCATCATCTCCACCTTCACCACCAGTATCTTCTTCTGCAATATTTGGGGTTGCATGAGAGATGAGAAGATAGCAAAATATTTCCTGATTGAACACTTGAAACTTTAAAACCAGGGTATGGATACAAGAGCTCCCTATAGTATCTTATTAAGGACTGAATCAGTCCCATAGGTTTGAAAACAGGCACATAAACCTTGGACATATGTGTGCCTTAGCAAGTGGAAGTCCTATCTGGGCTTGCAAGATAATCAGGATGAAGTCTGTTCAGAATTTGGATGGAAGATTGTTAAGGAACTCAAGGGCTGAACATTAGACTAGAAATCTGAAAAACATTCAAGAAGAAGACAATGCCAAACCAAATCTGTACTAGTACATGAAAACTGCATGGACATGTCTGTAAGTCACCAGGAGTTCAACTTGGCAAAAAGTCTCTCTCTCTCCCTCCCTCCCTCCCTCCCTCCCTCCCTCCCTCCCTCCCTCTCCTTCCCCCCCCCTCTCCATCCATCCTTCCATCCTCTATTCTGAGATGGGACAGTAATTCATCCAGTTTGCACTTTATTGCAGATTTCCCTAATTGGAGAAAACAACTTACAAGCACACATTGTCTTGATGCAAATTACTTGCAACATGTCTCTCTCTCTCTCTCTCTCTCTCTCTCTCTCTCTCTCTCTCTCTCTCTCTCTCTGTGTGTGTGTGTGTGTTTGTGTGTGTGTGTGTGTGTGTGTGTGTATTCAGTAATATAGTAATCATCTCAGATAATCATCTCAGAGGGGACTTCCATGTCCCCTCTCTGTCTTCTCATTCTAGGCTAAGCATTCTTAATTCCCTCAATCTCTCTTCATAAGATTTTGATTTGGTCTCCCTTGGTCATCCTAAATTGCCTTAATTTGAACTTGTTTATGCCAATGGAGAAATTGAACATAGGACTGGGGGCTGGCAGGGGGGAAGAGGGAAACAGGTAAAAAGCTTCTAATTTCCTAGTTACTACTCCCTGGTTTTCTTATTTTTGGATGTCTTGAAGCATATGGTCATCTTCAGAAGACTGAAAAGTTCCCAACATTTTGTGAGAAATGATTTTTTTTACTAACTCATAATATTAGAATGAAAAAAAGAAAGAAAGAATAATACTAGAAAATAAGCTGTTCCCAGTGAAGAGATACTACGTCAGTATGGTGTCAGGTGTTTGAAGGGGCTAGAAACATGTGTAATAAATAAATATTTCCACACGTTATAATGATGATGATCAGTATTTGAGGTGCATTTGTGCAGTTGTGTACGACTCTAGGGGCTGGTGCTCATCTCCATTTGTTAGCCGAAGAGCCAGCGTTGTCCGAAGACGCTTCCATGGTCATGTGACTGCATGACGCACACGGAACGCTGTTACCTACCCACTGAAGTGGTACCTATTGATCTACTTGCATTTGCCTGCTTTTGAATTGCTAGGTTGGCAAGAGCTGGGGCTAGTGCAGGAGCTCACTCCGTCATGTGGGACGAGGGATTCGAACCTCCGAACTTGCGATCTTCCGATCGACAAGCCTGGCGTCTTACGCGCTGAGCCACCACGCCCCTTTAATAGTATTTGAGATACCTTCTAAAATATTCTGGGAGAGTTAATTTCTCAATAGCCATCAACTACAAAAACTATGTTGGGCATCCAGGTTTAAAGACAGTATACCCCTGTTGGGAAGGAATGTTAAGAAGTTCCCTTATACCAAGTCCACCAAGTTTTATAATGTTTCACTTTCTGACAATCACTCTTCAGACTTTCAAAACACAAGATGTATGGAAGGTGCCACGAGATCCGTATCTAACAGGAAAGCAATAGATGTTATAATGATAGACATTAGCCCAACCTCTGTCTTTTCCAAATGCCACTGAGTGACTACCTTGGGAATCTGGATCCAGGACAAAGAATTGGGGCAATATAAACTTTTTATCCTTCACCGTGGCATGAGTGGAATGAGACTGTCAAGTTTGTGAGTAGCCAGCTTGGCATCTTCCCCAAATGAGGTACAAGAGAGAATGAGGAGTGCCCATTGCACTCTATGAATATGCGAGTAGTCATTATAAGAGCTACTCTCCTGAATGCGGCAGCCGAGCCGCTGAGATCTGATGTGGATGATTTTCTGCCATCTGCCACCTGTTTCTGAAGGATAACGGTCGACTGGTGCAACATGAGGCTTATTCTAAATGCTAGCGCACTGTCTTACTTTCTTAAATTATGCAGCTCAAATGAGTGTATCTTTTGCTTTATTTCAATTGATACCAGATGCAAGAAGCCAGCATCAGCTTCCCGCTTTTGCAAATGCAATCTGGGCAAACTGAACAGAGCAATAAACTCAGTTCTGATGACAAAAAAAATACCTGCTGAATTTTGCTGTTCCCTGCTCTTGGAGGCAAAAAGCTAGCTGGATCCATTGCATGTCTTTCATCTCTGGCCAATGTACACTCCAGTGTGGGTCACCCAATGTAATTATTTATTTATTTATTTATTTATTTATATTATTTATTTATTTATTTATTTATTTATTTATTTATTATTCGAATTTATGACCGCCCATCTCCACGACAGCGGACTCTGTAATGCTTCATCCAGTGCTGCTGCACTGTTTCCAGTAGAGTTGGACCCAAATGGATTTTGCAATTCTCCACCCAAGTTGTGGGGAGGGAAATTGGGTGGTGATTCCTCATAATTTCTTCAGAGGAAGGAGAAGTCCATCAGCAATTTCTCCAGGACAAGACTTCCCCTCATTAGTGATATGGACTCTTCTGCTAGAAGAATCCCTGGTAGGGATGCTCCTTCCACACTTAAAATGGAAATGTAAGAAGCCAGGGAGACTTTTTGGGATGCGGGAAGTTGTGGTGGTTTGCTTTGATGAGGTTGTCTGCATCCTGAAGGCCACCTGAACCAGTTCTTTGGGGCACAGAGACACTTACTGAGATACTCTGCATTGCCTAGAGGTCTTGAGCAGCTGGAATCATGTCTTGCATGACTCTTCATTGAACTAAAGTATCCTCTGAAACTTTGCCCATCTTAGGGATTGTAGACCATGGGAGAGATGAGTCTCAAGACATTCTTACCCATCCCTTCACCTTCTCCTCAGTAAAAAAGTGCAAGAACATCCCACCCAACCCAGGACATTTCTGCAAAGATCATTTCTATAAAGAAAATATGGAAAATAACTTCTCTTTCATCACAATTAAATGAGAACTAGTTTAAAAAAACAAGTAAATTTTTCTCTTCTTTCCAAGCCCAATTCAATCTCTTGATGCTGATTTTTAAGGACCTAAGTGGCTTAGGGACAGATTATCCCCAGGAAACTGCCTAGCTCCATGGTCATCTCCAAAGGCTTCTGGATGTTCTTGGAATGTCTTCTTCAAGGAAGCACAACTGATGCCCACAATGATGCCAAGCAGAGATATTTCTATAGCTGTGCAATTGGTTTTATTTTGCTCTACCTAGGAGTAGCAAATTTTATATTTCTGTACCTTTCCTGTTTGTTCTTTAACCTATTGCGTTTTATTTTTGGTATTATTTTAATCTTGCTCCAGTTTCTTTAATTTTTTTTCTAAAAAAACACATCTTTAATGTCCTTAGTAACTATGCAATCTACCCAAAGAATGTCAGTAATTGGACAAATTAGAAATGTGATAACTAAATATGCCTTTATTCTGGTATTCTGCTATGATACGCACTTGGATGTCTTGGAGAGAAGGAGATAGTAGATTGTAACCCAACATAAATAAGAAATAGAGGCTTCTAAAATGCATTCAACACACCATGGTGTCTGACTTCATGCAATGCTAAGCAGAGAAAGTTCATAAAAAGTTTGCTGGAAATTTCCCCAGTGGGTTTGTAACTCATTTTTTTACATTTCTACTTTCTCTTTGGCTTTGCAAGAATTTTGCCCATTGTTATCATCCCCAAGAATGCTGTTCCCAGAGGAACAAAATTATACATACTTCTTTTGAAATAAGATACCTCGATTTTAATCTGTCCCCATAGAGCTGAGTGAGTGGCTGTCAATGAGATCAATTCTGAACTGGAATTAAAGAAAACTCAATGAAAATGAAAGGAGTGAAATCTCAATCAACAAGAATGTGAAATATACCTCTTTTTTGGTTTGTTTTCAATCAAGTTTACAAGTGCAAAACTCAAGGGCATTGTCACCGATGACCATGGGCAGCCAGAATTCCCTGAGTGGGTGGAGACCATTTTTTCTGCAGAGCAGGTGGGGGCAAAGTACCTGCATGGGCTGAAGGAACCCATTCCAACCTATAAAAACTTTAGCTCCCCCGTAAAAAGTTGGTATTGGCCCCACCAACTTTTAGAATATGATTTATGGCACACCCTGCAAAGCCTGGCATGACCTTCAAGCCAATGGAAATGCTGCTCTTCTAGTCTAGGACCAAAATACTCTGAGCATGTGAGATAATGCTGAGTTGGTCATTTGGGACTTGAAAAACTTACAATATGAATAATAAAATTAAGATCAATCTGAATAAAGCCTGGCTCAATAAATAGGGATTCCAACAACTGTTAAAATTTGGCATTGGCTTGTTCTCCAAAATGGGATTTGGAGGATATGGTAGCATGGTCCATTAATGTGGTTTCTCCCAAGCTGAGTTTCAGGTGACTTTATGGCCAAGCCCATATCATTTTCTGGGAAGCAATATGGATCTGCCAGAGATGCTATAGTCAATCCTGTGCTGAGCAGAAGGTTGAACTAGATGTTCTTTAATGTATCTTCCAACTCTATGTTTCTGTGATCAAGGTCTTTAACATCTC
>JALMGJ010000012.1:32885014-32932514 GCA_023362775.1 Charina bottae
CCACTGCAAAAATGTAGTGGGGCACCCTGACCAGACCAGGCCCATCTCACCTGCACAACTGCATCCAGTTGGCCACATCCAGGCTTTCGGAGGATGTAACAGTATCTGTAGCTAGCTACTTTAACCACACCCTGCCTTTTACAAGGATGTGATGATATTCTCCAGACCAGGTTACCCTGCCCTGCCCCACCTGAGCTAGGATGAAAAGGCAAAGCTAACCAAAGGCAAGTCTTTGGGGAGAGGAGAAGAGAAAAGGGGACAAGGAAAGGGGACAAGAGGAAAAAGAGGAGCAAAGGTGGAAAAGCAGAGGCGACATGGAAGCCACTTTCACTGAGTAGCTACTGCTATAGGACATCAGTGGCCTGAAAGGACTGAGTAAGCCCAAGCCCAAATTTGTGTTAAAACAACCACGCTGCTGAATCATAATGGAAAGGGTCAACTTAACCCTCTCCACACTGGGGAGAAAGGGGTTAGAGCAGGGGTCCCCAACCTGTGGGCCGCAGCCTGTTAGGAAGTGGGCCGCACAGCAGGTGAGCAGTGGTGGTCCGCGCGATTGGCTCCTTTCTGCAAACCCCGCCCCCCTATCCACGCGATTGGCTCCTGCCTGCAAACCCCGCCCCCTATCTGCGCGATTGGCTCCTTTCTGCAAACCCTGCCCCCCTATCCGCACGATTGGCTCCTGCCTGCAAACCCTGCCCCCCCGGTCCATGGAAAAATTGTCTTCCACGACCAGTCCCCGGTGCCAAAAAGGTTGGGTACCCCTGGGTTAGAGGATAATAGGAAAAGTTTGAAGCTGAATCAAATTTTGTGAAATGCCCCCATTCCCTCTATTGTGTGTATCCCGGCCAAGCACTTCCTCACATATTAGCTGCTGGAAGCTGAATGGATTTGGGTTTGGAACAGCCTACAGATCAGCCTAGAGCACGATCCACCTTCCCTCTCAAGGGTTCTGCTTCTGCTGGTCAATTCTCACATCAGACTGAGAGGACAGAAAGAAAATAAACTTGTGCGCTTCGCTTCCAGCACCAGCTTTCATCCTGCAGTTGCTCAAAGAATGGTGCAAAGTGAGAAGTCTGGGAGAAACGGGCAAACAGTGCTGAATCTACACTTTGTGCTTTCTTTAAGTGTGGTTTGCTGATGAAGTCTAAATTGGCTGGACTCCCACTTCATGATCAGCCATAAACCCTAGTTTACCAATGACAAAGGGAAGATTTGCAAATGCTGCCAGATAAAAGCAAACAGTTTATTTTATTTTGGTGTCTGACAATACAGGTAGTCCTCAACCACAATTGGGACCAGAATTTCGGTTGCTAAGCGAAGTGGTCATTAGGCAAATCCCACCTGGTTTTACGACCTTTTTTGCATTGGTTGTTAAGCAAATAATGCAGTTCCCCATTGATTATGCTGGCCAGAAGCTGGCCGGGAAGGTTGAAAATTGCAATCATGGGACCACGGGATGGTCATAAATGTGAACCGGTTGCCAAATGCCCAAATCGGGTTCATGTGGCCGTGGGGACGCTGTAAAGTCGTAAGTGTGAGGACCGGTCACAAGTCACTTTTTTCAGCACTGTCATAAATCTGAACCAGCACTAAACAAATGGTTGTTAAGCAAGGACTACCTGTAGCCAGCCTTCCTTCCTTCCTTCCTTCCTTCCTTCCTTCCTTCCTTCCTTCCTTCCTTCCTTCCTTCTCTCTCTCCTCCCAGAATAGAAGCAGCATATTTTAGATTATAGGCTGCAGGGAATCTACGAGGCATGGATATAGCTTAAAGAGATCCACCTTGCATTTCATGTTTGCATAAAACTGGAAAGGACACTATCTCAAAGTAGTGGTAGAATTGAGGGGTGGTAGTATAGGCTATATAGCCTCAGAGTGCTGGAAGAAATAACACTTTTAGAAACAATCTAAAATCAAACAATCTGATAAGTAGAAAGCTAGGACAATCAGACAAGAATTAAACGAACACTTTCCACAAAACAGAACTGCATCTCTCCCTCTCCCTCTCCCTCCCCCATAGATATATTGGGGGGGGGGGCAGGATAGCCAGAAGCTGCACTGCATGAGAAAATAAGATGAAGGATCTGTGCAGAGATGATAAAGGCGTGAAGATCTGGCTCTGCCAACTCGCGTGGGGCGGGAGAAGGGGTAACTAACCCTGGGGGTGGTTAACACCCTGAAGATGCTCCCATAAATTAAGAACTTTTTAAACATCTATATCTTGGAGAAGTATATGTATACGTATACGTATATGTATAGGCTGATTTGTCTGAACGCCAAGCTTCCAGGAATTCCCTAGCGTTTTTGTATTTAGCTTGGTCTAGGATGCAAACAGTTTCCCAGTTCCTTCTTCTATTGGGATAGGCAGCTTAATTAATAAAAATGTCTATTTCCCAAAGCACTACTCAATACTTGCATACACATGCACGCATGCACACACACACACACAAACCCCACATACTCTTACAGCCATCCCCTTAGTGTGCTGGGAAAACACATCACAGCAACATTAAACACAAATAATTGTATCAGTTGAGGAAAATAAAAATAAAGTATATATCTGCAAAAAGTGCTCTGAAAGGGTTATCCAGGGAGTGAATTTCTTTAGCATACAGAGACAGTGTTATTTTTGTTTCTTTTGAAAAAAGGCTGGGGAGGGTGGGGAGGTGAATGTGTTGGAAATATTAAACTGTGCCTTAAGGGAGAGATTCCTGGTGGATTGAGCAAGGAATAACATTTCTCCATTAGATCAAAGACAAGAAAAAAAATCCATGCTCAAAAAATCCATGCTTTTTCAAAACAAACAAACAGAAGGGTTTAATGCTTCCCAAGTCCCCACAATTTTAGTTAAATCATTCCCCATGGCTTTTCTAAAATAGCAATTGACGAATTCAAGGGCTCAAACCCCTTCCCCCCATCATATTTTAAGCACTGCAAACATCTCTCAAATATTTTCATTGAGATCCATCTTTTAAAAAGTAATGGTGTAAACAATAATTTGGGGATATTCTAATTTTTTTAATCAATTCAGTTGCTAGATTTTTATCCCTGATTTCCTTCAGGAGACAGGCATAAGTATCACACCCTCTTTTAATTTTTCACCAGAGAGAAAAAATCCTTTATCTTGGACTGACATTGCCTGTTACCTGACATTTTCATAGGTGCAGTTTGGCTATCCAATGGAATCATACTGCATAGCTTTCTCCAAACCTATGCTTCTGCCTGCTGTATGAACTTCAGCTCCCAGAATTCTATGCAATCACTTTGTTGCCTACGGAATTCTGGGAATTCTACTCATTTGGGAGGTGCCCAGCTTGGGGAACATAGTGGGTAACACGGAAACTGGATTGAAAATTCTGCTGCTGTGACTAAAATTCACAGAATCTGATTGGATTCAAATAGAGTCATAGAGACAATCCAATGTAATCAGTGGGAGTACGTTAGTTATGGCTAACATAAGGCCCCATTGATTTCAACAAGCATGTTGTAAAAATATTGCTCATCTTAATAGTAGGTTCACTGTAACATGAAAGGTAAAGGGGGAAAAAAAATCTGAATTCTACCTAAATGTCAGCTACACACAATGAAGTTTGGGAGAGTGGGCAAAAATAAATAAATATTCTCCCTCCAGATCAACAGCTCAGTGTAGTTCAATTTAATCCAGTGGTAGGTATATTTACTCCAAGATGTAATGTGGTAAAATATACTATATGATTATCTAAGCCTTTTCCTTATCCAGTCCTGTTGTTTTCCCTGGCTCACGAAGACTTCCCAAGACCTTAAGAGGAGGAGGAGGAGGAAGAGGAGGAGGAGGAGGAGGAAGAGGAGGAGGAGGAGGAGGAGGAGGAGGAGGAGGAGGAGGAGGAAATAATGTCAAGGAAGACTCTTCCGTCTGTCCAGCTAGCAGTTCTCCCTTGCAGTGAGCATTCTTCAAATCGAGGACATAAATACAAATTTCCTACTGTTGTTGGCTTTGCTGTTGGATTTTTTCTGTGGAGTTTCCAAAGTCTGAGAGTAAGCAAACCATAGATCTGTGCTCATTCTCCCTCACTTGCAGAAAAATCAGCATTTGTTTATCTGACACCCTTACAAGTGTAAACAGCTGTACCTTCCAGGGCCTACAAGATGTTACAAGTGTAAAACAGCCGCCGTGCATAATATCCATATTGGTGGTCCACAGGTGCTCCAGCAATTTTCCCCCCTGTGGACTCCAAAGCAGGCGAATGGGAGCTGAGCCTGGATGCAGTTGAATCTGAGGCAGGCCTCTGGCAACTGAAAGCCCGAAAAGTTTGTTTCCTCCATCAGTTGCACTGTTATTGAACAGGGTTGCTTTGTTTCTGAATTGCTTGCTGTAGAAGGGAAATGGAAATGGAAATGGAAATGGAAATGGAAATGGAAAGGGAGAGGGAGAGGGAGAGGGGGAGGGGGAGGGGGAGGGGGAGGGGGAGGGGGAGGGGGAGGGGGAGGAGGAGGAGGAGGAGGAGGAGGAGGAGGAGGAGGGATCAGAGAGTTTTACACACACAGACATATATACACAATGAGAATCCCTTGCAATAACACAAAGCTTCCTTCCTTCCTTCCTTCCTTCCTTCCTTCCTTCCTGCCTTCCTTCCTTCCTTCCTTCCTTCCTTCCTTCCTTCCTTCCTTCCTTCCTTCTTCTCTCTACTTCTTATAAAACAATTGTAGGCAAACCGTCTTATCTTTATCTTTCCCAAGCCTCCCTTGCTTTCCTCCTGACCAAATCTTGCAAATCATGCCCAATCTAATAATAGAAGTTTAATAACACCTCCAGATACTGAACCTTTCTCTACCTCTTCAGGCCTTTTAGGCTCTGTGGAGGCCTAATGTCTTGTTAAAAACCCCTTAAAAAAACTTATTAATTTTGCAGTGACAGAGGGCTGATTAGCTTCTAAATTGCCCTGTTCCTATTTTTAGAGTGCAGTGCCCCTATCCTTCACACATACTTTAATTCCAAGGTATTAATTTGTCTCCATATAATGCTGACTATTCTTTCCTTGGTTCTCCTAAATCTTTCTGTGTTCATTTGAAGAACACCCACCTTTGTCTCATCACTTTCTCTCTCTTATTCTCTGTCCCTCTTTTCCTTGTTCTTTTACAGCTTCCTTCATTATCTGTCCATGATGGAAGCGTTTTATAGCTAGGTTTATTCATAAATGGTGCATACTTAAGTTTGTGGAAACCTGCAGACAATGTCATAAGGTCATATATATTTTTCGGTTTGATTCTAAACTCATTCAACATTGTTTTTACAGTAAGCGGTATGAAAATAATGGGAATAAATTGCATCTATCTTGATTTTGTTTAAATATAAGGAAAAATATCTGAATCTAAAGATCTGTCCAACAGTGGCATGGTCTATCTATGAAGGTTGTGGTTCTCCATCTCTGGAGGCTTTAACGAAGAGGCTAAACAGCCACCTCTTGTGGAATTTCCATATCAGTTCCAGGCCAGGTGACTTATGGACCAAGAGAAGCTTCCCATTCAAATCGAACAAGAGAAAAAGTTAGGGGAAATCACTTTGATCCAAAATGATTAGTTTGCTGATTATCTGCTAGTTACATTTAGGATCAGTTGACAACATCTGCAGTGACAGTGCCTTATTTTGGGAGGGGGAGGGGAATCCAGACCTCTGCTCTGTGTGACTGTCATAGATGCAATGCCAGTTGAACATTCCTTTTCAAGGAGTCAGCTGCCTTGGTTGACATCTTTATGAGAGTTTATTTAACTTTATTCCTTTTTGGTGGACTTCACAAGTGGTACAGTGGAAATCAGGGCTTCTTTCAGAACAACTAGGTGTTAATGTTGTTTTATTGGTAATTAACCATGGATGCCTTCGCTTACTTTCTTATCTTTCATGACCTGCCCTGAGCCTTGGAGGGAAGGAGGGCTATCTGTTGTAGCAAGCAAAGGATTAATTCTGGCATTTTGAGTGGACATCTATGGAGACTGCTTTCCAGAGGAATGGAACGGCTTAGCAAATTTCATTGAAAGTTCCTTTGCCAAACAGAAAGAAAGCACAGAGGATGAGCTGTCGGTTGTAGTACTTTGATAATCAAATCGTTATTTTTGTAGCCTTAAGGGAAAGTGTTGTGCAGCAGAATTCAACATATAGTTTAATTTCCTTATCTGATTGTTCCCTGCACATGAATGGCTCCCATTTCCTGCTCTGTTTCAAATTTCCTCACACAATTCAAATGGCAGGGCAACGTTTGTGGGCCTGATGGATTTGATAACTTGATGATGAGAGTGTTGTTTTGTTATTTTACCTTAGCATGTATTTCTAAGAGTTTATTCATCTATAGATTGTATTCTCAACCTCATATATTTTGGTGTTCTGTTCTGAAGTTCTTTTTGTTGTTGTTGTTTTTCTGATTTCAGTCTTTGGGTTAGTCATAGAAATAACCTGAAGTTTCCTCTTGTGTCTGTAGTTGGGGGCAAACGTTGGCCATTCTTTACAACAACTTCCTGCTAAAGCTGTCTGTTCTGGGATTGGCAAAATACAGCTTATTAGCCAAATATGTCCCTGGCCAATTTTGGTCCCCACTCAACCCTGGAATTCAATTTGAACTATCCATTCTTTTTTTTTTAAAGTGGCCATACTTGAAATGGAATAGGAGATGGATGTCTTTCAAAGCTATAGGGGACTATTAGTACCGCAGTCAAGGGTGTGGTCAAAAAAGTCAAGATGGGACCACACTAGTGCAATTGAAACTCGAATTGAAACTTGTTTTGCATTTAGGTGCTTTGAAAAAAATATTTATTTATTATTTAAATTTATATGACCACCCATCTCCCCCCAACAAGAGATTATAAAAATATTTTTATAAGAAAAAGAATAAGCAAGAAATTATCTTTCTGTAGACTAGAGACCAGCTGGTGAATTTCAGTGGTTCCAACATGGCAGCTCAGAAGCTGTAGAAAAGGATCTGTTTGTAGAGGACCCGAGAGATGAGCTTGGAGTGCATTAGCAAAGCATGAGCTTGGTCCAGGAATAGACCACCACAGCAGGAGAAAGAAACTTAAAACTGACTCCTCTTGACTCTCTTTGGTATAAGAGGGAGGGAAGGGCAAACACTGTCAGGCTTTCAAGTTTGATTTCAGCACTTTGAGGTAGGTCAAGTCAGGAAACATACAGCACAAGAAATACTGGAACTTTACTTTATTGATTTAGGTTATAACACCAGAATCTTGAGAGCCTGAGAGTTTTTCTCTTCCCTCCATCTTATACCAAGTGGAGCAATCTTGAATTTGTTTCTCATGCTTTCTTTCTTTCCCCCCCCCCCCCAGCCGACTCCTATTTTGGAAACAGTCTTCACATACCTGCTCCAAAGTCATCTCTGTACTCTTCTACGTGCTGCGCTGTTTGTTCCCATTTCTTAGTTAATCATTGCAAGATTGCCTATTAATTAATTAATTACAATTACCTATGGCAGGACTTGGAAATAACATTCCAGGGCTTGATAGTAGAGATATTCATAATGGAAAAGAATGTGGGAGTTGTAGGTCAACAATGTCTGGAGGGCCATAAGTTCCATTCCCTGGCAAATTGTGCATCCTGAGTGACAGAAAGGAGATTTTTGCAGGTGACTGCTTTTAAGAGAGACTCCTTTCTTTTATTGGGGGGAGGGGGATTTGCCTTGATTTTCTTTGCATGGCTGTCTTATCCACACAGAACTAGAGTTGTGCTTTGTGCAAGCAGAAAACCCTACTTACTCACTTTATTCCTCTGCTCCTTAGATTTATATGCTGATGTTCTGCCAAGAGCTCATACCAAACTCTTGCTTCAGTTCCCCTTGCCCATCAACAGCCACATGGTGAAAGGTGATTGGGCTGGGAAGTGGTGACAGGCCCAAGAATTTCCAATACATTTTCATGGCAGAGGAAGAGTTTAATTATGCTGGCATTCTGGAAACCCTTAGAGAATATGTGTGTGGTTAGCCAGATCTGCCATAGGTTCTTGTTTTTGGATTTTTAAAATTTCTTCATAATTATTAT
The DNA here is from genome assembly GCA_023362775.1 of Charina bottae. Classification (NCBI taxonomy): domain Eukaryota; kingdom Metazoa; phylum Chordata; class Lepidosauria; order Squamata; family Charinaidae; genus Charina; species Charina bottae. The sequence continues at coordinate 32,893,028 of JALMGJ010000012.1, forward strand.
ATTATATTTTTATTCTGTTGGTTTTATCATACACTGCCCAGAGTCAGTTTGGAGTTGGATGATAGCTTAAATTAAATTAAATTAAATTAAATTAAATTAAATTAAATTAAATTAAATTAAATTAATTATTCTCTACCAGCAAAAACAGACCAGTTGCAACCAGTCTGCTCTCAGCCAAATGTTGGCAATTACTGACAGAAAACAAACCAGCTGCAATGGCTAGCTGGTCTGTTTTTTGCTGGCAAGCAAGAAACAGGATCTGCTTTCACAATTCCAAGCAAGGGGAGTGATGTCATCATGCAAACTCCATCCTGTAGCTGCATCACAGTGCAGGCACATATAGAAGAGGTTTGCCCAGTGACATCCTATGGAGCTGGCGTGACATAATGTGTCCCAATTTCTCATTTTCAAAGTCCTCTTTTCCTGTGTACTCTGTTAGGAAGAGAAAGGATGGTATGGGAGAAGCCAAGGTTGATCACCAGGTTCCCTGTAACAACAGTGGGTGAAGAAATGCAAAGGTGGAAGGGGCAATGTTGTCCTTTCCCCCAAATTATCTTCTGAGATAATTTTCTAAGATACCCACCCATTGTTATTAGCAGGAAGGCATCCCATGCTTTTTGCAGCTGGTGGGGAAAGTTTGCTCTGGTTATGCCTGTGAACATGTTAATGCCTTCAGCAATCATCCCTCAATGAGACAACATGGATATAGGTACCTTCCAGTGAGGACTGACCTCCAAGCAATTCATTGCACGGTATCTACTTCTGGGAGCTGTGTCAAGGCTGATGTTATGTGAAAAGTAACACGCTAATGAAACAATATCATTTCTTGCCTCTAATCCCACCCCCAGCAAAGACAAAGAACAAGGTGACACACTTCATTATTGCATGCAGCAGGAAATACGTAAGCGATGTATTAAATCAGGAGCTGTTTGGGGATAAAGGCTGAAGCCTTGGATCCGGCTAACTCTTCATCTCCTCCAGCCTGCTGCTTGACTTCCAAGTTCTGGATTTAGCAAGATCCTTGTCAGATGCTGCCAGATAGAAGGAAGGGAGAAAAAAAATGGAGCGAGCAAGCATCTGCTTCCTCCCACCATTTCTTAATAAAATGAAGTTTGCCATATTGACAGGACAAGTTGCAGAGAGGGAGAGTGGAAGGAATAAATTCAGGAAAATAAGCTTCTCCAAGTCGGTTGCACCTTTAAAAGCTGACATTATGCTAGGGAACCATAGACAACACCCTGTCAAAAAATGGAATAACCGGGATTAGCCCAGTTGTCATATCTGACAGATCAGTCTAATGAGCTGAAGAATGCTGAAACTGTTAAGTCCTTCCCACATCACTTCTTCTGGATGATAACAGGTGTGTGTGTCTGTGTATATGTATGCCTGTAAAAATACACACATACAAACATGCACAAATACACAAACACACACTTGTGTGTGTGTCTATCTATTTATGTAAAAAATGAGAGAGAGAATGAGAGAGAGAGAGAGAGAGAGAGAGAGAGAGAGAGAGAGAGAGGGAGGGAGGGAGGGAGGGAGGGAAGGAGGGAGAGAGAGATATGCTGGCTACATAAAAAAATCAAACTGCTATACTATACCTTTGCATATAAGTTACTCTGACTATTGCCAAAGTTATGGATACAGAAGTTTTGCTGTTCTTTGCCTTGCAAGTGGAAGACTAAACAGCAAGTTTGTTATACTGTAGTCACTGGACATGGCTAAGAATCCAAAGACATTCCTGATTTGAGTTCACAGCTGAGACTTGCCGAGGATGACCTGGCTGCTTCTACTTTGTAATCTAGCTTACTGTTTCTCCTCTTCTGTAGGTGCTTGCTGGGAACTGAGAGCCACAATTAACAGCCTTGTCTCAGCATTTCCACATGGAAAAGCCAACATTCCTGCCTCTGCTCTCAGGAGTGGTTGCGTATCTGCCTGTCAGAATCGAGGACAAGAACCACACTGAGAAGGGTTTCCAACTCTAGTTTCTTTATTGCTCTTACCCTATGAACAGAATCTTGCCAGACTAAAGCTACCTAGGGTAATAACTCCAAAGGGCTCTAGGGAGGGGCTGCCTTGGATTTCTTAACCTTCCCAGCAACAGAGTCCTGGCTTCGAAGTCTCTTATAAGTCTGGAATGCTCTCTCCTCCTGGGAAACAGTATCCGTGCTGGAATGCACCATATCACCCCCTCCTTCACAAACACATTCCATCACATCGCCTTTCTTGAGTTCAAGGATCCCCCAGCATGAAGAAAACCCTTGAAAAGGAAAGCAAGCGGATCTGAAATACCTTCCATATCCTTTCCAAGGAGGAGCAACTTGGAAAGTTTGGTGGAAAAAATTAACCAGATTCTTGCATTCTAACCTGAAGGATTCCCACTACCAATTGTTGAGTTGTAGACTTTAGTGTTGATTAAAGACTTCATAGTCACTCAAATCTTAGCATGCCTAAACAACCAACTTGGTGGCTAATCTTCTAAGAAGTGTGTGGGAGGTGCTATGCTCAGCGTGGATATTTTTAGCTCCTCAGAATCAACGTCCATGGGTACCAATGACTACTGTATTCCCTTGAAATCCCTTGAATTCTACCAGACTCCATGTTCCACTTGATTCTATTTAATTTTTTACTAGTTTCTGCAAAACAAAGTCCTAGACTCCATCCTCATCTCCAAGTATGTATCTTGGCCCTACATAGACCCGTAAGGTCTTCTTAAAAACTAAGAAGTTCTTTGCTTGAAAGGGTGTTTATTTGTCAGAAGGAGAAGGAGAAAGATGGGAGGGAGAGGAGGAGGAGCAGGGGAAGAGGAGGAGAGGGTGAAAGAGAAGGAGGGAAAGGGAGGAGGAGGAGGAGGAGGAGGAGGAGGAGGAGGAGGAGGAGGAGGAGGAGGAGGAGGAGGAAAGGAAGAGGGAAAAGGAGAAAGGGACAGAGGTAAAATAGGTTGGCAGAGAGGGAACCAGGATTGATGGTGGGGAGAGTGCTCATCAATTTCACCTTCAGGTGAGTGCATATTTTAGGTTGTCCATCCCTTCATGTCAGCCATTTTGTGAGGGTGCCCATAATATATTCTCAGCATTTAAAATCTGCCCACTGACCCTGTCACGGGTTCTTTTTCATACCCAAGTTTTATCCGAGCAACTAACTCTCCCATATACCCAAAGGAGTTTGGTGACTTTTGCTTTAAAAGGTATGGCTTTATTTAGTCTTCTCCAGCTGAGTTCCCCATTTCTTAAAAGACACACACACAGCCATTCCCCCAATGGCTGGGAGAATGCTCACAGCCACCCTGTTGACCTTGAATAGGTAATTTCTTCCTTCCAGATAAGTTGGATTTCCAGATTTCTCCTTGAGTCAGAGTACATTTTGCTTAATTAGCATATTTCCACACATCCATATGTCTTTCTATCCATGTGGATTAAGTAATGGAGAGTTTTCCTTCTGAGGAGATGATGCTAATCCTTTGAATAATAACAACAATAAAATCTCCCTCCCTCTCTCTTTAAGGGAAACATGCTCCCGGACACACACATGCGCATAGACACACACACAGGGAGAAAAATCACTTAATGTTCGTGACTAATTAAATTCTCACTCCAGTCATGATTAATGTAACAAATAATTACAGTTTAGATCTAATATAGATACAACTAATTGTTCTGTCCACAGTACATCATGACTAACAATTAAGCAGAGCTTCTCAAATGACAGAAGAGCTTTCCACCTCATCTTGGTTTTGCTGTGGGTGGTAGAAACAGGCCAGCATCCTTCGGCCTTCCTTTCAAGTATCCACCACTGGCAGGGATTACCTCATGGGTGGGAGACACAAAAATCTTCTAATGTCATACATTCTTACTGTGTAGAATGCAAAGGGCAAATCTGCAGAGCCTGACTTTGGTTTGGGAGAAATCCACAATGTGGACCCTTCCTGCCCTTTGGCTTATTGGAGTCTGAGAAAATACCAAATTTGTGGTCTGCAGAAGTAGTAGGTTTACTTGGCTTATGGAAGAAATGTTGCAAAAATGTGGTTTTCCACCCGCTGCATAACCACTACCAATCAGTTCAGCTGGGTTGTGATTTGGGTATCATTGGCGATCACTCGTAGCCGAGTAAGATTGTCTTCCAAAGGTAAAATTTTAACGGTGGATCCGTAAGTGGCTGTAAAGGCCAATTCTGGATCCGCACAACCTCCCACAATGAGGGCATAGGTTTCCGGGTGGGAGACGGTCATGATGAGGGTCTGCCTGACGTGCCTTCCTTTTAGCTCTTTTCTCCCTTTCGCCCTGTACTCGTGCTTCTTCAAAGTCCATAGCGCCACTAATAAAGGATGACCTCCAATTGAAACGCTCATGAGTTAGGGCTTCCCAGTTCTCACTGCTGATATTACATTTTTTTAAATTAGCTTTGAGAGTGTCTTTGAATCTCTTTTGCTGTCCACCAATATTCCGTTTTCCATTCTTAAGTTGGGAGTAAAGTAGCTGCTTTGGAAGACAATGGTCAGGCATTCGAACAACATGGCCGGTCCAGCGAAGTTGATGTTGGATGATCATTGTTTCAATGCTGGTGGTTTTCGCTTCTTCTAATACGCTAACTTGCTGGTGATCTCCTGAGAGCAACTGTTCCTTCCAGCAGTCAAATACAACATGGACTATGAAAATGTTGGCACCAGAGAGAAGAGCTGTAGCCTAGCTTCTCCCCAATGAGCTAGTTTTTAATCAGTGAGGCTGTATTACATTTTCTGGTTTTAGTGGAAATATTCATCAGCCCCATCTTCAGATGGAAGGGATAATGCCAGACACAAGTCATAGAGTTTGGTGAAAACTGAAGCTTTCAAGCTTCAGTCTTGACCAAACTCTATGACTTTCAAGCTTCAGTTTCAGAAAATTGAGGAGGCTTTGAACAAGATGTTGTCCTCATCTCCACACAAATACTACTAGGAAAAATCCTGTTGCATATTGTCTTTCTCTTTCCTCCTCCTGGCATTCTATCTTTCAGGTATCGTGCGACGATACCTTTAATATTATTAAACAACATCTGCCTATCACAGGTCCTTGGGAAGGACTCGATAGGTGGACAAAAATGCCAAAACCAGTCTAAACATCTGGCTGATTGTGTGAACAACAACAACACCAATAATAATAATGTGTTGTGCTTCCCTTCTCCTCCATGACATGGGGAACCATTAAAAGATATTGGTGGGAGTTCTGCATTGGATGAGTTAGGAGGACCACCTCTCTTTGAATGATCATTGTCACCATCCACATCATCACCATCATCATCTTCATCATCAGATGAACCCATTTGAAATCCAACATATAAATAAATATGGGTTCAGTAGGCCTTGAGACCAAATGGGAAACTAGAAACTTGGGATAAAGGATTAAGCCAAGGATCTGCTGAGCCTGATCCATAGCTCCTAGCTTCCAGATTGTGGTCCATGTCAGACCTTTAACTTAATTTGGACTAACAGCTCAGGTTTAGACTTGTTCCGTATTCAGTATGTTTCTTTAATACACTGAATTTGCCCATAATGCTGGCAAAAAGTTTTCAGTAAGACTTTGATTCAAGAATATCTAAATTCCTCTGGTCCAAAGCCAGAAACATAAGTATGCAGAGGCAGATACAGAGAAGGAGGCTTAAAAATCTCCACATGGCTTGTATATTTACCAAGGAGAACAGATGATAAGTTTCATTCCAATAATTTCCAGGATCTCTTGATCTACGTGCAGGGGAAAAAAGCCTTGGATTTCTGAAACTTGGGAAACTAATCCGAAGAAACTCTGAATCAGGTTAGTTTGTCTTTCAAAGACCTTTGTTGACAGCCAGCCACTTTTCCCCTGACCTTGACAGTGTTGTGACTTGTGAGTTTTTATTTTTAACAAGGATAAACCTGAAAGGGATCTCTCCCATGTATGAGGCATATGTCTGGTCAACTCAACATCAGGAACAAGAGGTCTGTTTACTGTGTTCCTTAGAGACTTCCCAAATATCAAAATACCTATGAATATGTAGACTATGTAGATGATTTCAAAATCATCTACTCTGGTCGATAAATGGCACTTCCCTTCTTTGGACTAATATTTGCATTTTGCTAGAGGTCTGTAAAAGAGGCTTTTGAGTACATTCACATAAAGGGAATAAACAAAGGCAAAGCTTAGAGATCTGGAAAAAGAGGGAGAACACAGAGTACATGAGAGAGAGAGAGAGGGAGGGAGGGAGGGAGGGAGGGAGGGAGGGAGGGAGGGATCAATGTTTCTCAAACTTGGAAACTTCAAAATATGTAGACTTTAGCTCCCAGGCTGGGGAATTCTGGGAGTTGAAGTCTACACATCTTAAAGTTGCCAAGGTTGAAAAACACTGGTTTAGGAGCTTCAGAGTAGGTATCATGTGCCCCAAAGTGCAGAGGGGTAATCAAAATTTTAAAAATTGAGTCGAGTTAAAACTTGGTGGAGTCCTTGGTGCTCTCTGAGCCTTGTTGTTTTCTTGCAGATGTTTCATTGACAGGCTAGGAAACATCTTCAGTGCAAAAAGGGAGTGGGACTTGCTCTCTATATACCATGGCTTGTCCTGCTTGTGTTGGTGGAGGTGTTGTTCTCTCCTTAGTAGTTTCTTGATTGGACTGTTGTTTGCTACTTGGTTGATTGACTGAGTTAATAGTTCCTTGATTAGGGTATATTGTGCTGTTTGATTGTTCCTCTGGTGCTAATCTTGGTGTTAATGTTTGCATATCTGGGTGATTATTGCTGGCAAGGAGGTGTTCTGGTCTTCTGGCTTTTCTATTGTCTCTTATGGGTGGTATGTAAATGTTGTTTACCTCTATGTCCCTGTTGATGGCTGACTTGTCTGAGAGCCAAGCTTCCAGGAATTCTCTAGCATGTTTGGACTTGGCTTGGTTTAAGGTGCTCACAGTTTCCCAGTTGAAAGTATGGTTAAGTCTGTCCATGTGTTGTGAGATTAAGGAGTTTTCATTGTGTCTTCTGACTGCTAGTTGGTGTTCGTGGATGCATTCTGCCAGTCTTCTGCCGGTCTGTCCTACATAGTGGCTCTTACAGTTCTTACACTGTATGTTGTCTGTGGCTTGAATCATGTCAACTGGATTTCTATTTTCTTAGTGGAAACGTTTCACTCCTTATCCAAGGAGCTTCTTCAGTCTGAGAAAAGTTAGTAAGGGAATCCTTAAATATGTTTCTAGGCTGGCTGTGTGACCTTGCACCTGGGGCTAGGTCATGGTTATTTTTGAGATGTTTGTTTCTAAGTCCCTTTATCATCTAAAGGAGGATCGTTAAGATTACCCTGCTGCTGTTGAGCTTGTGAAATGGTCTTAATCTTCCTAGGCACAGAAGACAAAGCAGGAAGGAAGATAGGGGAAAGGTTATGCCTGAGGCCCCCACCTCTATTCAAGGAAGGATTTTCCAAGTTGGCATGAATGGATTCCTTGACCCCTCTCTCAAACCACCTATCTTCTCTGTCTAAAATGTGAACATTAATGTCCTCAAATGAATGTCCTTTTTCCTTTAGATGAAGATAAACTGCTGACTCTGGTCCTGTGGTGTTACTTCTCCTGTGTTGGGCCATCCTCCTGTACAAAGGTTGTTTGGTTTCTCCAATGTAGAGTTCAGAGCACTCCTCACTGCACTGGATTGCATATACTACATTGCTTTCCTTGTGTTTTGGAGTTTGATCTTTGGGGTGTACAAGCCTCTGCCTCAGTGTGTTGGTGGGTTTGAAATATACAGGTATGTGGTGTTTGCCAAATATCCGTTTTATCTTTTCAGACACGCCAGCCATGTAAGGAATGACCAGGTTCTTCCGTTTACTCTGAGTCTCAGCCCTATCTGTTGCTGTTTTAGGTCTGGTAGACTTAGATTTGGTGAAGGCCCAATTTGGATATCCACAGGCCTGCAGAGCTGTTCTCAGATGCTGCTTTTCATTCTTTTTGGAATCCATGGAGGTGGGGATGGTTTCTGCTCTGTGTGACAATGTCCTGATGACTCCTAGTTTGTGCTGCAGTGGATGGTGGGAGTCAAACATCAGATATTGATCTGTGTGTGTGGGTTTCCTGTAGATCCCTATTTCTAGCTTGCCACCGGTCCCAATGAGGACTTCACAGTCTAGGAATGCCAGTCTGTTGTCCTTGGTGTCTTCTCTGGTGAAGCCAATGTTGGCATCTATAGTGTTTATATGGTCCGTGAAGGCCTGTACTTCCTGGGCCTTGATTTTGACCCAGGTGTCATCCACATACCTAAACCAGTGGGTGGGCACCGTTCCCTGGAATGTGTTGAGTGCTTTCTTCTCCACTTCTTCCATGTATAAATTGGCCACAATGGGTGACACAGGAGAACCCATGGCACAGCCGTGTTTTTGTCTGTAAAAGTCACCTCTGTATGTGAAATAAGTGGTGTTAAGACACAGGTCCAGAAGATGGCAGATCTGGTTTGGGTTGAGATGGCTTCTCCTTTCCAGGGTGCTGTCCTCTTCTAGTCTCTTCCTGACAGCGGATAGAGCATGAGTGGTGGGGATGCTGGTGAAAAGGGAGGACACATCAAAGGAGACCATAGTTTCATCTGTATCCAGTTTCAGGATCTTTGCTTTGGAAACAAATTCTTCCGAATTATGGATGTGGTGTTCAGAGTGTCCAACTAGAGGTGCTAGTATGGTAGAGAGGTGTTTGGCAATGTTGTATGTTACCGAATTGATGCTGCTGACTATGGGTCGGAGGGGTGTTCCTTCCTTGTGGATCTTAGGAAGTCCGTAGATGCAGGGGATGGCTTCTCCAGGATACAGACGGTGGTAGGTAATCCTATCGATGGAGCCATCATGTACAGCCATACACTGTATGTTGTAGATAACTCCTGTTTTTCCTTCTTGGGCTACTGGGCGTTTGGGTTACTTACGATGTTCTAAAGGGTTTTGGTTGGTTTGTGTGCTACGTTGATGCCGTGTGGTTGTAACAGTCTATTAGTAGTTTCTGATGTATGGCAGTATAATCCTTTTCATAGCTTTTGTTGATTTTGCTGTGGTGGGTTGAGTGGTCAGGCACTTTATGATAAAGTTGCGTGGGTATCCATTTTGCTGGAAGATGCTATGTAAGTGGTCTGTTTCCTTTTACTGCTGTTCTGGGTTGCTGCAGTGCGTTTGTGCTCATCTGAATAGTGTTCTTACACAGCTCCTCCTGTGGAAGGTTGGGTTATTGCTTTGGTAGGGGAGTACTTGATTAGTGTGGGTAGTAAAACTTGGTGTAATTTTATTGACAAAAAAACAGAGGTTTGTCATTGCCTTTTGTGATTGCAAACAACAACAACCCTGATATCAAAAGGCTGAAAAGGCATCTATTCTGAGAAACACTGATATATAATGTGTGTGTGTGTGTACGATAGTCACTGCTGAGCTTTTTTTGTACAAAAGACTGGAAGTTCTACCACAAGGCACAGACCTCATTTAGCATCTTGCAATGTAATTGTAAACATGACCTTTTTTCATATTATTTACTTGTGTTTGCTTTTTGTAACACTCTGAATTGCAACAGAGAATTTCCATGAATGATTCCTGTTTTTGCTTGGTTGCTTGCTTTTCAAGAAATCCAGCTGCATTTTGTCTATACTGGAGATGAATCATTATATGTCCAAGGTCTACATTTTTTTTTAACCTGGCCACTTCTGCAGCCCACTTGTGTCCTCAAACACAGTAGAAATTGTGAACCTCCATGCTGACATTTACCCTAACAGCATGCAACCTTTTTCTTTTTGGTTTCATAGGCATACTGAAACTCTGGGATAGTAAACAAAGTCCTGAATCATCACCTATTTATTGTGGGGAAAATGCCCACTTCATTTTGGAACCAAAATATTTGGAGATGCAGTAAATGTGACTAAGAATCTTTTCTTGGCATGCACAACTACAGGGACCTCCTCGTCAAAGGAACACAGAAGAACCCCCAAACCTACAAGGTTACAAACTACATTTCCTCTGAAATTATACATAAGAATCACAATGGCAATGGCAATGTTAACATCACTTTTGTAGCCGGAATGAAGCACTTGATAAGAACGTGGGGTGACCTCAATATGGGCTGACCTGGTGCCTCTAAATTCTATTTTTCTAAGTGGGCTCCAAGTCCATTCTTTATACTGATACTAGCACCTTCTAACATAAACAATCCCTTTATTGTACCCATATATTGACCCCCTTCACACCATGGAAAAGGCAACAACATGTTTTTTGTTATCTGCCTCCTTCTCCTCCAGGATCATCAGGCAATTTCTGTTTGCCTCTTTACCTGCTCCTTCTGCTGGACATGGTAGAATCCCTTACAGGAATCATGGATGTAAAGGTAGAAAATTGTTTCTCCCCCACACCTTATATTCAGTATTCCAAATGTTATATGGTAAGTACTTCGGTTTGTAAGAAGAGAAGTCTTCTCCTTTCCAGAATCAAGGCCTCTGTGCTTTTGAACCATGAAAGGAGCTGCTATTTTCGATGATATTTTTAATGACATGATTCATGAGGTCAGGTAAGGCAGATTAACGTATAAAGGGACTGTCCTTTGAAAGCAATGGATAGGACGTAATGTGCCAGAAGTGTTCAGTTGCCTTGGGCAACTCTTAGAATTGGTGTTGTCATATGAGCATTTGGGAATCATTTCTTATGAAGAATGCTCATGCGAGGGACACCCACTACAAAGGAAAACATTCCTTCTCTAACAGTGAAAGATGAAAATAGGCGCTGTGTGTTACAGAATAGGATTTCAATACCTTTGAAGTCACAATATTTGACTCTAAAGTATCAGCGGTGACAACTGATGGTTAGAGGAAGGACGGAAGAAATAAGTATCATGGCTGATAAAGCTGCCATCCTCCCACAAATAAGAAGAGGGATCAGTCAATTGCAGCCCAGAGCCCATGTTTGCAGGCTTCTTCATTTTCTATTACTTTGTCCATTTTGTGGTCCCACCAGTTCTTGTTGCAGGCATTTCCTCAGATTTTGTATTTACCCCAGACTTGCAATAAAGAGACCTTCTTGAAATCTGTGTGGTTCTTAATGATTGATTGATTTGTTTAATTTGATTTTGGCACTGCCCATCTTCAGAAGGACTCTGGAGTTTTTGCTTCCTTTATCTTGCTGGGCTTGTATGGGGCTGAAGAACAATTTATCTGGAACTCCAAGCAGGACAGCGAGGCAAGTTATGAAATTACTATGAGATCTCTATCCTGCCTTTTCTGTCAGAGCTCAAGGCTGGGCATGTGCGGGAGGCTGGGCTAAGACACAGAAGGACTAGAGCAGTCTTCTGTGAGCTTCCATGGCTCAGGGTGGACTTAACCTCAACCATTTCACCCATCTTCACTTTAAAGGCAGCATACCCCAGGCTGGGCGGGGCAGATGGGAGAAGACTAAGGAAGAGCCACATCATGAAAAATATACGTTCTCCCATATCCTTCTGCCTAAATAGATTATCCTTCTTAGGAGAAAACTGAACAGAAGTCATGGAAAATGTGGGCCGGTGACGTAAGGATGAGAACTTTGTCTGGACAGTCCATGAAATTATTGTAACGTGGGCATACTATCCTGTAGATCCCTTCATCTGAGAGATTAAAGATGCAGACTGATTTCATTGTGAAGTAGCTTTGAGAAGCTGGAAGTTATGCAGATGGCTGATGTCTCTGATGGCTGCTCACACAGGAAAATCACCATTTCCTGCTGATATGCATTACCATGCTGCAGCACTTGGGATTTGAAGAAGAAACGGTGCCTCAGAGGCTGAGGAGGGCTACAGACATTGTGCCTGTTGGGGGTTCCTTAAACAAAACACATATTTTCTTGGGATTTTGCTGTGGGTGACAGCCACACCATCTGAGGAAAAAAAGAGCTGTTTTAAGAAGTTGCTGACAGGTGCCTCATGAATATTCCCTTGGAAGCATACTTTTCCCTTCAAAGGTGATGTGTTGTACAGCTCTAATAAACACACATTTCTGAAGTAGCAATAGCCCAACCAGGAGAAGGTTGGACTTTCCCATGAACCTTTGGCCTTCTTAGTATTTCTTTGGACAAAACTTTATTTCTGTCCACCATAAAAGGGATCAACTCTTTTTGCTGAATTCTCCCTTTCAACTGACATGTTTCAAGATGTTTTCAGCGATGGCCTTCTCCCAACCTTTCTCCTGAACCTTCCTCACAAGTAGTTTGATAAATATAACCTTTCTAGTATTCTACATTGTCCCACCAGAAGCTTTAATGCTTAAAAAAGCTTAGCCTCTAAAGCTAATGTCAAGGGAAGGTTTCTTTAATCTGTACAAACATTGTAAGTTAGAAGACAAGTTGAGATAAGAGAATCAGCTGCAGTGCTCCAGTAGTTGCAACATATTTGCTCACTGCACTGGGCCAATTCTCAGTAGCATATTGTAGAGAAATATCTCATTTTTATTCTGGTCCTGGAAAGACCCAAAGATGCACTGTGAAAGTAGGCCCCACTCCCAGAAACCATGAAATTCATTCAGTGTCTTTGACCTCTGATCAGCTACTTTAGAGTTGGGAATACAAATGTTAAGACATCCTATTCAACAGGGATCCCCAAACTTGGGAAGGTTTTCAATGTTGAGAACATTCTAGACTACTACAATGTGCTGTACATGGGGCTGCCTTTGAAGAGCATCAGAAAGCTTCAGTTGATATGGAATGCAGTGCCCCAAGCGGTCCCTGACAGTCATCACTAGGAGCATTTAACATCTGTATTTTGGACCCTCCATTGTCTGCCTAGTGGCTTTCAGGTGCAATTTAAAGTGCTGGTTTTAACCTATAAAGCCATTCATGGTTTGTCACCAGCAGAAGAATATTTCCCTACTAAAATTGGCCTGACAGTTGCATTGTATCAGGAGAAGCAGCTGATCATCCCTCATTTCTGCCAGATCAAGGGACCAATGCTCAGAGGTGCTCTTTTTCTGTAATGGCACCAACCTCCTGGAATGGCCTCCTGCTTGAGGCTACAGCTACTTCCTTGGCTGCTTTCTGGAAGAAAGTAAAGACTGAGCTTTTCTGGAAGGCATTTGGTGATATTTGATTGATTCATTGATTGATTGATTGATTTTTACTCTGCATGACTCCCAGTGATTCTGGGCAGTCCTCAGATAAAAACACACAGAACAGTACAATAATACCATGATAAAAACAAAGAACAAAAGATAGCACAAATCAGACAACAGCCAAAGCAAACCCACATCACCTAGAAGGGGGCTTCACTCACTCTCGCCAAAGGCCTGAGTGAAAAGCCAGGTCTTCAAGGATCTCTGAAATACCGGCAGGGTTGGGGCTACTGGTCGAGATCTCATGGGGAATGGTTGTGATACATTTGGATGCAACTGGAATTTTTTGTTTGTTTGTTTGTTTGTTCATTGTATTGTGCTTTCACTGTATTTGCAAGCCACAAAGAGATGGTAGATTGCAGCAGGACCTAAATCCTAATAAACATGCTTGAGTGCACTCACAGAATGGAGGGTGCAACACCCAATCACAAAACAACCACTTCCTAGAAAGTGAACATGGGAGATTAATCCTTTCTACCCCCAATTTACCACCTTCAGTTTCCACCCTGCCCCACCTCTTTGGCAAGGCCATCACATTTCCAAACAGAGCATATTATTAAGAAATAAAATCTGGTGGGGTATGAAGATCCCAGAGGATATGATACTACAGACATTGATACCAAGGACCTCGTACACAAGGCCTGTGAGTTCTAGGACTGGAATTTGGCTCCAATATAGTTAATAGAACCAAGTTAGACTTCTGGAGATCTTGATGACTTGGGGAAAGTGGTCTAACATCTTACTTTTCTTTAGAGATGTCATTCAAATTATGGATTCTTCTGAAAGGTGTGCCACTGGGAGAGAGACTTAGTTATCTCCTACCCAAAGAACATTCTCATTTTGTTTGTTTACAGCATGGACAAAAGTAATAGTTGGTTTTAGAGACAGAAGATCTCAGGTGGAGATGGTGGAATTTGAGCTCTGCAATGAGATTTGGGACACAAGCCTACCTCCTTAGACATATCGTAGGAAGCGAGCAGTGTTGGTCTACGGTAATTAAAAATCAGCCAAAAACATTTATTAAATGGTATGTATTTGTGAGCATTTCATCAGATGCTTAAGAAGCCCCTTAGAGATGCAATACAGAGCCATGAGCTTTGAGACACACATGTTAGATGGTAGTTAAGTCTCCACTTATGGTTAACTTGTAGATGAGTTAATAAACAATATATCACAAAAAGAGGCCCAAATGATAAGTATAACCAAGGCTTAGATGGGCAAGCTTGGTGGAGTTGATCTCAACCAGCTCTGCCCACCTTGGCATTTTCATCCAGCACCAACCAAATTTGGAGGGTTAAGAAGGGAGGGAAATACTATTGCTTTTATCCACAGAGGAAACTGTTATGAAGAAACCTTGCTCATCCTGTAACCTGTTTTGAAGATTTGCCACTGATGTTGGGCCAGAGAAACAGGCCAGCAATGCTCCTCGTGTATCATTCCCTGCATTCCCTGGTGAGTTCCCTTGTCAGGCTATCTGACATGCTTTCAGAATTATGTATATATTCACCAGAATTTGAGTGCATCTCAATTAAGCTTTTAACCTTTGAATTTGGACAACAAAGTTTCCTTAAATAATGAATTAGTGGGATTATATGATTTATGGAAGCTCTTTTCCAACCCATTATTTTCCTTTCTAAATATTTTTTCCCTTTGTGTGTATTGTCAATAACTTTAATTTTATACTTTTTTTAAAGGTTAAAATGAAAGTAACATTCTCATGTTTATGATGAAATTCTTGATATATTCTGCCATTCTGAATCAAGCAAGGTCAAGATCTTTAGAATCTTTAATGTCTTGAAAGACAGACCAAATTGAGTTCTAATAAAGCAGAATCAGAAGTGGCCCCGACTATCCATGTCACCCAGTAGGCAAAATAAAATAAAATAAAATATAATTAAATAAAAAAAACATGAGAAGTTAGAAGCCATAAAGGGACATGCTCATAAAATGCCTTAAAATAAAATATATTGGTGTGCTTTCCCCACCTCATCCCCCCACTTCATTTCCTGTCTGCCCGATTTTCAATTGCCTGTGTCTTGAAGATAGTATCTATTTAAATCCAAAATATAATTGAATGACAGGAAGAAGAGGATTTTTTTTATTATTACAAATCCTGAATGATTTAGTTCCAACTGCCAGTACATCACAAATATGCATTCACTTTTCATTGAATCGCCCTTCTTCCATCTGACATGTGGTTATTTAATTTTCTGCCAACATGTTCTACAGAGAATATTTTTTTTTCTCCAGCTATCCCTACTATGCCTTTCTGCTATTGATGTCTTCACAGAGAATGGTGTGTGTATGTCAAATTATTGCTATTGATCTGGTTTGGCTTCTTTATGTATCCTTGTTTTCATCGCATTAATGACTCATCTGATTATAACAGTGGAAGGAGCAAGGTGGGTCCATAATGAAAACAAGCTTCTATTTCTGTACACTTTATGAATGTCATTGCATTGGGAGTTCTGTTTATTTGAAATGAAAGTGCATCGGAATCCATCTTCTCAATTCAGGAGTTTAATTCTATGTCTTTCTCCCAAATCAACGACAGTAATAATGCAGCGCTCCCTAATCCTCTGTGAAGAACAGAAGAAAAGAAACCAACTTCATTATTCTTCCAAGAAGGAAAATCTTCAGATCATATTGTCTTGAACTTCTGAACCTTTCTTTAGACAAATCAACCAGATTGTTCAACCAATAGCTCAAGGAGATGTGGTAGAGGCTGTTCATAATTAAAGATTGTGAACCGCCCAGAGTTCCCCATGGGGGGAGATGGGCGGTCATATAAATTAAATAAATAAATAAAGATCCTTGAAGAAAGGACTTCTCCTCTGCTGCATTAAAAGCTGGGACTGAAATCCATCAGCTTTCCCACATCATGTATATTCCAAAGCAGTTTCTTCACTCACAGATTACATAGAATTGGCTTTAAGAGATACACTTGGAAAGGAGAGACCTTTCAAACATGTACTTAAGAAAGCATTTTTTCATGCGGTTCTGACAAATAAACATGGAAATGGGATGGAACAACTTATGAATGGAGACTGACTTGTCTCATCTAACTCACAGGTTGCTCATTGATTGGAAAGAAGACCCTTTAGTGAATCAGGGTGCAGGGTCTCATTAGCATATGATGTTCTTGGTGTGATGGAGGTGACCGTGGGGAGAATATGCAAGACCTGGAGTCTGTGTGTGCCTGTTTCCTCTGCAAATCCTTGCATATTGCAAGATAAAGTCTACGGTGCTTAGCTTGGCAACTTCTCTGCAATATATATTGCATCATTACTTAGAGTATCTCTCCAGGCCTTTCCCTCTTTTCAAGGCATCCTTGCATCAACCTCATCCATCTACCACTTCATCCTTTGTCTTTGGATTTTAGATTGTAAAATGGATGAAGAAATTTAAGACGTGGAAGAGCTGGTGGTAAGGTAGTGGGAGTAGGAGGTTTATTGTGAGGGATAAATGGCAAAAAAGAAGCAGAAATGGCAGAGCATGTTTCTGTCCAGTTTATTTTATAGGAGTGAGAGTTGAGATGAGAAGTGTATTGGTAAACTGAATGCACTGGAAGTGTGGGAAATTATACCACACATACTCCTTAAGGAAAACTAGAACGAATAGGAACCAGCAACAACCTCCGGCCATCACTTGAAGAGAATCAGGAAAGGACGAAGAAGCCTATCACACTTTGATTCACCCAACGTGCTTTCACTGTGATTATCTAACAACGTTGAATCACAATCTGCTCACATGCATTTTAGCCTATTCTATCAAGTTGTGTGAATGCAATCACTAGGTAAGTATGCAGGTGCATTGCATTGTGTGGAATGTATGGACTGCACTCTCCTGAGGATCATGTTTTATGGTTTTAATTGTTTTAATTTGTTTTTAATGGTTTTATTTGTTTTGGTTGTTTCTTTGTATGTGTTTCTTGTTTTTTCTTCCTAATTATAACTGTGTGAGCCACCCAGAGTCATATGTCTATGAATGTTCTCAGTCATCCAGGTGGAATTGTCTGTAGCTTGAATCATGTCAACTGGATTTCTATTTTCTCAGTGGAAATGTTTCGCTCCTTATCCAAGGAGCTTCTTCAGTCTGAGCAAAGTTGGTAAGGGAATCCTAAATATGTTTCTAGGTAGCTGTGTGACCTTACACCTGGGGCTAGGTCATGGTTATATTGAGATGTTATTTTAAGTCCTTTTATCATCTAAAGGATGATAAAGGATCTTAACGATCCTCCTTTAGATGATAAAAGGACTTAACATCTCAATATAACCATGACCTAGCCCCAGGTGTAAGGTCACACAGCTACCTAGAAGCATATTTAGGATTCCTTTACCAACTTTGCTCAGACTGAAGAAGCTCCTTGGATAAGGAGTGAAACGTTTCCACTGAGAAAATAGAAATCCAGTTGACATGATTCAAGCTACAGACACCCAGAGTCATGTATGTGAGATGGGCGACTATATAAATAGAATGAATGAATGAATGAATGAATGAGTCAATCAATCAATCAATCAATCAATCAATCAATCAGTGGCAGGGCTAAATGGCAGCAAAGAGACTGGTTATATGCACTGATAATCATTGAACAAAAACTGCTAGCCATTCAGCATTATTACATCTATCAGATTGATCCTGCAAACTCTGCTTGACCGCTACATGGCAATAAATAATTCAAATGTTCTGCATCTTTTGGGTGCCATCTTTGTGGTCATCTAGTTTTTGCATCTGGTAACCCTAACCACCAGAAATCATAATAGCACTTTATACTATGGAACTACAAAAACCATATGAGCCAATTAATGACAATCGCGTTAATGTGTTGGGCAGTGTTAATTGTATGAGGCTACCCTTAAACTAATCTTTTCTCACTAAGGAAGCCAGTAGGGAAACATAATTTAATGTATATAATGTAGAAGTGCAGTTGAATCGGGTCATAATAATTTGCAAGGAATAGGAGACTTGGGACTGCCTCAAAATATTTGAGTTGAGAGACTTCATCGAATGAACATGATTATGGTATTTAGTGCTTTCCTAAATTATTTTATTGTGAACAGTTAACATTTAACCAGTTGGCGCCAATCAATATTTGTTTGTTTGTTTGTTTGTTTGTTTATTTATTTATTTTATTTATTAGATTTGTCACCACCCATCTCCTCCCACCGGAGGGACTCTGGGCAGTTTACAACAACATAGATAATAAAACAATAAATTACAGTATATAAATTACAATATATATAAAATACAATTAGAGTAAAAATAAATAAAAATAAAAATAAGAAATGAAATCCAATTGCTGATGATCTAACTCAGTCCTTGTATGCAATGATCACTCTAGGGCACTAGCCATCCCCAAACATGCCTACTCCTCTCCTCGCCCCAAGGCAGGTGGCAGAGCCAGGTCTTCAAATTCCTCCGGAAGGCCAGGAGTGATTGGGCTAACCTCATCTCTAGGGGTAGGATGTTCCAGAGGGCGGGAGCTACTGTAGAGAAGGCCCACCTCCTGGACCCCACCAACCAAAATTCTCTTACTGACGGGGTCCGCAACATGCCCTCTATGCAAGATCGGGTGGGACGGGTTGATGTAGTGGGGAAGAGGCAGTCCCTCAGGTAACCTGGCCCAGTAGGGCTTTAAAGGTGATAACGGATACCTTGAATTGGACCCAGAAGCAAACTGGCACCCGATGCAGCTCGCGTAATAAAGGTGTTATATGTGTCCTTCTAGGGACACCAAAGATGGTCCATGCGGCTGCATTCTGGACCAGCTGTAGCTTTCGGATACTCTTCAAGGGTAGCCCCATGTAGAGTGCATTGCAATAATCTATATGGGAGATAACAAGGGCATTGTACTATACATTTCCCCTTCATGGAACACTGCCTTGTCGTGGCGAAGGAGCTTGCATAACTCAATTAAGTCAGGTCAAGACGGACAGGTCATGACGGAGATTTATGACAAAACGTGGTCCACTGGAGTAGGGAATGGCAAACCACTCCAGTATCCTTGCCAAGAAAACCCATGGACAGTATCAAAAGGCTAAAAGATATGACGCCGGAAGATGAGCCCCTCAGGTTGGAAGGTTTCCAATATGCTACTGAAGAAGAGTGGAGGGAAATTCCGAGTAGCTCCAGAAAGAGTGAAGCGACTGGGCCAAACCCGAAAGGATGCTCAGTTGTGGATGTATCTGGAAGTGGAAGGAAAGTCCGATGCTGTAAAGAACAATATTGCATAGGAACCTGGAATGTAAGATCAATGAATCAAGGTAAGCTCGATATTGTCAAACATGAGATGACAAGATTGAACATTGACATATTGGGAATCAGCGAACTAAAATGGACAGGAATGGGGGAATTTAATTCAGGAGACCATTATATATAAAACTGTGGGCAATAATCCCTTAGAAGAAATGGAGTAGCTCTCATAGTCAATAAAAGAGTGGGAAAGGCAGTACTGGGGTACAACCTCAAAAACGACAGAATGCTTTCAGTTAGAATCCAAGGCAAACCATTCAACATCACAGTAATCCAGGTCTATGCCCCAACCAATGATGCCAAAGAAGCTGAAGTTGACCGGTTCTATGAAGACCTACAACACCTTCTAGAACTAACACCAAAAAAAGATGTCCTTTTCATCATAGGGGACTGGAATGCTAAAGTAGGAAGTCAAAAAATAACCGGAATAACAGGCAAGTTCGGCCTCGGAGTACAAAATGAAGCAGGGCAAAGGCTAATAGGGTTTTGTCAAGAGAACACGCTGGTCATAGCAAACACTCTTTTCCAACAACACAAGAGACGACTCTACACATGGACATCACCAGATGGTCAATACCGAAATCAGATTGATTATATACTTTGCAGCCAAAGATGGAGAAGCTCTATACAATCACCAAAAACAAGACCTGGAGCTGACTGTGGCTGAGATCATGAGCTTCTTATCGCAAAATTTAGGCTTAAATTGAAGAACGTAGAGAAAACCACTAGACCACTCAGGTATGACCTAAATCATATCCCTTACGAATATACAGTGGAGGTGAGAAATAGATTTAAAAGATTAGATGTGGTAGACAGAGTGCCTGAAGAACTATGGATAGAGGTTCGTAACATTGTACAGGAGGCAGCAACTAAAACCATCCCAAAGAAAAAGAAATGCAAGAAAGCAAAGTGGCTGACTTTTGAGTCGTTACAAATAGCTGAGGAAAGAAGGGAAGCAAAAGGCAAGGGATAAAGGGAAAGATATAACCAACTGAATGCAGATTTCCAGAGAATAGCAAGGAGAGATAAGAAGGCTGTCAGAGATCGGCAGATCTCTGCCAAAGCGCTAGACAGATATGCGCACTCCGGGAAGCTGCAACTGACATGACACTGACGCCGGCCGAATAGACCAGGTCGCACCTGGCTGATGACCGCCAATACACATCCTCGACAACGGATGACAACGCGTCTAGGAAGAAACGATTACACGTGTCTCCAAACAAAGAACCTTGGGGGGAGGGAATGCTTAAATGTAACCACTGTATCTGTTTCACTCATTCAAGTCTTTGTTCATGCTAGCTTCTGTATCCTGTAATAAACTCTTCTGCTTCTAAGAACTCATGCGTCTGTGAGTTACTCTAGAGCAGGGAATTTACAGATATTGGATGGAGTGCCTTACATAAAGACTTGAATCCCAAAACCAACCGGTTTTCCCGGGAGCGAACCCGAATCTCCGGGAAGCTTCACGGTTGAGACCGGCTTCTACACATACTGGGCAGAGACCCGGGAAAAATTTTTTCGGAAGGGGACCAGGCGAGCGAGGAGCAGGCTTTCCCCAGCAGCGGAGCAGCCCAAACAGCTGAGCGGCAGAGCAGCGACAAAATCGGCGCTGCCAACAGCTGAGCAGGGCATTCCAAGCAGCTGATCGGCAGCAGCAGAGCAGCAGCAAAAACCGGTGCCCTAACAGCCGAGCGGCGGCAGCAGCGCAGCGGCGGACACCGGCGGTACCAGCAGTGGTTAGACGGGCCCAAGCAGCTGAGAGGCGGCGGCGGAGACCACGTGGAGGCAAAGCTTTATGTAAAACTCGAGAAATGTGAATTTCACAGGGAACAGTTAGACTTCTTGGGGTATCGCATTTCACATGAGGGCATCGAGATGGGCCCTGAAAAAGTCAAGGCGGTCCTAGGCTGGCAGCCCCCCCGTACGCGCAGACAGCTGCAAGCGTTCCTCGGTTTTGCGGGGTTCTATAGGCAATTTATTCAGAATTTCGCGCAAATCGCACTGCCCCTGACGGACCTATTAAAGACAAAAGGCAAGGGAGCAAATGCGAAAGCCCCATCACCGAGCACGAAACTCGTGTGGACGCAGGAATGCCAGGCAGCGTTTGATAGCCTAAAAGAAATGTTCACAAGAGAACACATACTCAAGCACCCAGAAGCTGACAAACCATTTGTGATACACACAGATGCATCAATTAGCGCAGTGGGGGCCATACTCTTGCAGGCAGATGACACGGGGAAACTAAGACCATGCGCTTACATTTCTCGAAAGTTGAACCTGATGGAGAAAAGATGGCATATTTGGGAGAAAGAGGCTTTCGCTGTCAAACATGCCCTAAGCACGTGGTGACATCTCTTAGAAGGCACAGCAGAGCCATTCCAAGTGTGGACGGACCATAAAAATTTGGAAGCTCTCAAATCACCCAGGAAGTTGAACCCTAAGCCCCTCAGGTGGGCAGAATTCTTTAGCAGATTCAACTTCACGTTGAAGTATTTTCCTGGGGGAAAAAACTACTTGGCAGACGCGTTATCACGCTTGCCGCAACATGAGAGCAAAATGGAAGAGGTCATTGAATCCCTCATCCCCTCCCAGCCAGTGGAGGCACAGAGCTCAGCAATAACAGAAGGGAGGGGGGAAGGCAACATGGCAATCACCCGCAGCAGCGCGAAGCGCGCGGCTGAAAGCGACCCGTGGACAGCCGAGCTGCGGGCGGCAACAGTAACGGACACCTGGTGGGGGGAGAACAAACAGAACCTAGTGGAGAAGGATGGAGTGGGGTGGAAGGACAACAAAGCCTATGTCCCTGAGCCCTTAAGGCAAAAGGTCTTGACCATGCATCATGATCACAAAACGGCAGGGCACTTTGGCTTCGTAAAAACACTACACTTAATCCGACGCAAATTCTGGTGGCCATCCTTGCGCACTGACGTTAAAGACTATTTGCGCTCATGCCCAGTGTGTGCAATGGCCAAAAGGAAAATTGGGAAACCCACAGGGAAGCTGCAGGAAGTAGCAAACCCCTCACAACCATGGAAGCAAATCGCCATGGACTTCATAGTAGATTTGCCGGTGAGCAAAAAGAACACGGCAATTTGGGTAGTCACTGATTTATTCTCCAAGCAGGCACACTTCATTGCATGCAAAGGAATACCGAATGCCCAAAAACTAGCTAGACTGTTTATACAACACATCTATAGAGCCCACGGAACGCCGGAACGCATAATCAGCGATCGCGGCAGCACGTTTACTTCCAAATTTTGGCGGGCTTTTTTGAAGTTAATTGGAGCGGCGCAGGGGCTCAGTAGTGCGTTCCATCCTTGCACGGATGGTGCGAGCGAACGTCTGAATGCTACACTGGAGCAGTATATTAGATGTTACACTAACTACCAACAGAACGATTGGGCGGAACTGTTGCCATTCGCAGAGGTTGCTTATAATAACGCGGTACACCAAAGCACGGGGTTTTCACCATTCAAAGTCGCTACAGGACAGGACTTTATAACTATCCCCGAATTGGCCATGTCACACAACACGGAACTGCCACAACCTCTAAAAGCAGATGAATGGATAGGAAAAGTAAGTAGCAATTGGCCAGTTATGGTGCAAACATTGCAGGAAGCCAAAGCTAGTTACAAAAAATATGCGGACCGCAAGAGGGGGGAAGAATGGGAATTAAAAGTAGGAGACAAGGTGTACTTGTCAACGAAAAATCTGTGGGCAACACAACCATCACGGAAATTGGCACCAAAATTCATAGGTCCATTCCCAATCATTGAGGTCATCAATCCAGTAGCGGCAAAATTACAATTGCCAAAAGTGCTAAGAAAGGTGCATCCTGTGTTTCACATCAGTTTGTTGAAACAACATCACAGCTCACAACACTGGCACCCTGAACCAGTGGAAACCCCCCCCCCCCCCATTGTTGGTGGAGGGCGAACCACATTTCGAGATTGATAGAATCCTGGATTCCAGAAGACACAAGGGGCAGTTACAGTACCTAGTGAAGTGGCAACATCTACCAATTGGAGACAAGGAATGGGTCAGTGCAAAACACACACGTGCTCCCAAACTCGTGAAAGCCTTTCACAGGGAATTCCCGGACAAACCGCATTGACGCAAAAACTTGGACTAGGCAAGATACTAAATTAATGTCTGCTCTCTCCTTACAGGAAATGGTTGAAAATGGTTAGTAATAGGGGGAGTACCGAAAAAACGTACCACAGGAGGGGGGGGAGCATCTTGGGCCAGGAGCATGTCAGAGATCGGCAGATCTCTGCCAAAGCGCAAGACAGATATGCGCACTCCGGGAAGCTGCAGCTGACATGACACTGACGCCGGCCGAATAGACCAGGTCGCACCTGGCTGATGACCGCCAATACACATCCTCAACAACGGATGACGACGCGTCTAGGAAGACACGATTACACGTGTCTCCAAACAAAGAACCTTGGGGGGAGGGAATGCTTAAATGTAACCACTGTATCTGTTTCACTCATTCAAGTCTTTGTTCGTGCTAGCTTCTGTATCCTGTAATAAACTCTTCGGCTTCTAAGAACTCATGCGTCTGTGAGTTACTCTAGAGCAGGGAATTTACAGATATTGGATGGAGTGCCTTACAAAGGCCTTCTTAAATGAACAATGCAAAGAAATCGAGGAAAACAATAGAATGGGGAAGACTAGAGATCTCTTCAAGAAAATCGGAAATATCAAGGGAACGTTTTGTGCAAAGATGGGCATGATAAAGGACAAAAAAGGCAGGGACCTAACAGAAGCAGAAGAGATTAAGAAGAGGTGGCAAGAATACACAGAAGAACTAAACAAGAAAGATCTTAATATCCCTGATAAATACAATGGTGTGGTCACTGACCTTGAGCTGGACATCCTAGAGAGTGAAGTCAAGTGGGCCTTAGGAAGCATTACTAACAAGAAAGCTAGCAGAGAAGACAGTATCCAAACTGAGCTATTTAAAATCCTAAAAGATGATGCTGTTAAAGTGCTGCACTCAATATGCCAACAAATTTGGAAAACTCAACAGTGGCCACAGGATTGGAAAAGGTCAGTTTACGTTCCAATTCGAAAGAAGGGCAATGCCAAAGAATGTTCAAACTACCGTACAATTGCGCTCATTTCACATGCTAGCAAGGTTATGCTCAAAATCCTACAAGCTAGGCTTCAGCAGTATGTGAACCGAGAACTACCAGAAGTGCAAGCTGGGTTTCGAAGAGGAAAAGGAACTAGAGATCAGATTGCCAACATTCGCTGGATCATGGAAAAAGCGAGAGAGCTCCAGAAAAACATCTACTTTTGCTTCATTGACTACGCTAAAGCCTTTGATTGTGTGGATCACAACAAACTGTGGCAAATTCTTAAAGAGATGGGAGTACCAGACCACCTTACCTGTCTACTGAGAAACCTGTATGCGGGTCAAGAAGCAACAGTTAGAACCGGACATGGAACAACCGACTGGTTCAAAATTGGGAAAGGAGTACGACAAGGCTGTATATTATCACCCTGCTTATTTAACTTATATGCAGAGTACATCATGAGAAATGCCGGGCTGGATGAATCACAAACCGGAGTTAAGATTGCCGGGAGAAATATCAACAACCTCAGATATGCAGACGATACCACCCTAATGGAAGAATGTGAAGAGGAACTAAAGAGCCTCTTGATGAGGGTGAAAGAGGAGAGTGCAAAAATTGGCTTGAAACTCAACATTAAAAAAACTCAGATCATGGCATCTGGTCCCATCACTTCCTGGCAAATAGAAAGGGAAGAAATGGAAGCAGTGACAGATTTTATTTTCTTGGGCTCCAAGATCACCACAGATGGTGACTGCAGCCATGAAATTAAAGGACCCTTGCTCCTTGTGAGGAAAGCTATGGCAAACCTAGACAGCATATTAAAAAGCAGAGACATCACCTTGCCGACAAAGGTCCGTATAGTTAATGCTATGGTTTTTCCAGTAGTAATGTATGGCTGTGAGAGTTGGACCATAAGGAAGGCTGAGCACCGAAGAATTGATGCTTTCGAACTGTGGTGCTGGAGAAGACTCTTAAGAGTCCCTTGGACTGCAAAGAGTCAAATCAGTCAGTCCTAGAGGAAATCAACCCTGACTGCTCATTGGAAGGACAGATAGTGAAGCTGAAGCTCAAATACTTTGGCCACCTAATGCAAAGAGAGGACTCACTGGAAAAGACCCTGAAGCTGGGAAACACTGAAGGCAAAAGGAGAAGGGGACGGCAGAGGATGAGATGGTTAGATAGCATCACCGATGTAACAAACATGAATTTGAGTAAATTCATGGAGACAGTGGAGGACAGGAAGGCCTGGCGTGCTATGGTCCATGAGGTCACGAAGAGTCGGACACGACTAAATGACTGAACAACAACAACTGTACATTTATTACATGTCTAGGCTTCCCTGAGACCATCAACTCAAAAAGCTTTCCTGTTTTTATTTTAGCCACTACCAACTTGTGACTTCAATTCTATACAAATTTTAAATTGTCAGGCCTTCTTTTTCTGTATTTTATTTATTTATTTAAAATCATATGTGCTGCCACTACCATATTGTGAATCTATGTCTTACAATATCTAAAATTATAATTAAAAGTAAATGTAACTGTGAAAACAATGTTAAAAAAACAGCTTCATAAAAGTTCTACATTAAAAGCTCTGCATAAAAAGATATATTTAACCCTTTCCTATTTTAACTAATAGGGAGAAGTCTAGCCACAACCTCAACATAGCAATATATGAGAGGATAGAATGAGAGAAAGCATTCTTTTTTCATGTCCCCTACAAGCTGTGGGGATAACCTGTAGAAAAGAGCACTTTCAATTTCCAAAAGTGATTAGAAAATGAGGTTAGTGAACCATCAACCTCCTCCTTTTCCTCCTCCTCCACTCTTAATCTGCATACTCATTCCTTCTAGTTCTTCCATTTTTTCCCTTCTGTTTCCTTGTGTTGCCCCCTCTTTTTAATGATATTTTACTTTCCTTGCAAATGTTCAAGTCAGGAATCACCCGAAACATTCCTTCTGTCCTTCCAAATTTCCAGTGGTCATGCCATTGAGTTTAGTAGCATAATGGCTACATAATTCTGATTCAGGAAACATACATTTTGCTGTAAGACTGAAATAGGTTGAACACAATGTAAACTGCAAAGGAATTTTTCTAACCATCCCAAAAGAATGGTGTGTGTGTGTGTTTGTGTGTGTGTGTGTGTGTGAGAGAGAGAGGGGGAATCAGCCCTGTCCATATTCAGGGTATGGTATCACTCACCTTCTGTCAGTGCCCCAACTACTGCAGTCTTCATCACAACTATTAGGAACCACTCCTAGACACCAAAAGTTTGCTCACCCCAATCGGAATTGCAATCTATCTGTGAGGCAACCATCTTTCTGAAATTCATTGCATGTGACAGTTCATATATATATATTATATATATATATATATATATATATATATATATATTATACATACACACACACATACACATGCACACATACACATACACACACGCATACACATACACACACACTTTACATTGAACATTAAAGATTATTACTAGTTTCTATTTGAATCCTTTCATTTATTAGTTTTGATGCCTAGAATATTTCTTGAGAGCTAGTGAGAATGATGGACACAATATAGTTTAATAGAGAGGGTTTATTTGGCTTTGTAGCTGTTGTAGTAGTATTTTTATGTGATATGTGCTTATACCTCAGTGCAGTACAAGCAGACAACAATAAAAATTGCAACGTAAGATAACACATACATAAATACATACACACACACATACACACAAGAGTCAATTTTACAAATCTAATCCTAGCACTACCATAATTTAAACTGGTACTGAGTACTCCAACTGAAAATACAGGTAGTCCTCGACTTACAACCAGAATTGGGACCGGAACTTCTGTCACTAAGCGAGGCTGTCATTAAGTGAGTCATGCCTGATTTCACAACCTTTTTTGCCACAGTCATTAAGTGAATCACATGGTCATTAAGTGAATCTGGCTTCCCCCATTGACTTTGCTTGTCGGAAGCCAACTGGGAAGGTCACAAATGGCAATCATGTGACCCTGGGATGCTGCAACCATTGTAAATACATGCGGGTGCCAAGTGCCTGAATTTTGATCATGTGATGCTTCGATAGTCATAACTGCAAGGACCTGTCACAAGTCTTTTTTTTCAGCACCGTTGTAAGTTTGAATGGTCACTACCAGAATGGTTTTTCTGACTTCAGAAAGATCATGAAAAATGAAGCATTAGAGGGGGCTCTAAACAAAGGGTGAGGGTGAGTTGATTCCAAGAAATAGTAACTATACGGGAGAAGTCTTTCAAACATGTGAAAACTATTCTGACGCAAGAGAAAACTAAGTGACCTGGATTGTCTGATCACACCAAGCACACAGGAACATGAATTGCAAACTAAAGGATTCCTAAAGACTAGCTATTCCCATATGCATGACCTGGAAGGGCAGCACCAAATATTTGAGCTGATAAAACTCCAGAAGACCCAGCTAATATAAAATTTGGCAGAAACTGGGAAAGATCTAGGTTGGCATGGACCATTCTGTTCTGGACCTCAACCAAAGAATGGACAGCAGCATCAGGAGGGCCTGCCAATATCCCAGCACAATCGTCCAGCTGAGACACCATCAAGGCATGAAGTAAGAACAAAACTCAAGAGTAAGAAAGATTCGGATTCCCCAGATATTTAGAAAATAAGAGTTGGAGGTTCCTTCCCCCCCCCCAGAAAGTCATTAGAGAAAGTTTCTCATTGATAAGAACTCCCAAGTCTCACAGCATCAGTGACCCCAGCAGAAGAAACAGAAAGAGGAGAGGGAGAGTTTGCAGTCTTCCTCTTAATATGCTATGCTTCTACTCTTGCAAGCAAATGCAAACCTTGCAAGCATTTTAAGATTATTCAATTCTACATTTCTGAGTTTAGTTTAATGGGAAATACCTCTTCTGGCCTTCCTTTGGACTTCTCATCATTTGGGAAAGTGGAGATCTCTTGAGAGCATCGAAAGATGACCCATCAAAAAGTCTGAAGAAAGAGAGGGATTGGAATCCGAAGAAACAGTAACAGTTCCTTAACTGAAAGCATGGTAAAACTATTGATAAAATCAAGGGGGGAAATTGAAGGTCATGAGCATCACTATTTGTGCTTCTTACTTAAAAGAATGACAACAACAACGCCTTCTACTAGTACTCCAATAATCTCAGTTAAAACAAATGCTTTAAAACAGTGAGCCTTCAAAGGATGTAGCAAGATACCATCTTGCTAGAAGTTTGATTGGCCTTCCAAGGGGTCTCGCAGCTTGATGCTGGATCCTTTACTGGATTTCTCCTTTGGAAGTGGAAACCTTAAAAACAAATGTGTAAATATTTCCCCATGCAGCTGGAGCACTGGAGCACTCAGCTACCAGCAGTGGTGGAGGGTTGCCTTGTATTTTTGCAAGTACAAGACAGAAAATCCATGTAATTACCTCTGAAGCAGAAGATGCTATGAAGCCTAATACATAGAACAGCATGTGTAGGAAGCGCTCTGTCATTTCTCTGCTGACTAATCCCCCCCCCCCCATATATTGTTCTCCCCCAACATCATCAGTTACTGTTTCGGCTTAACCCACTGGATTCTGTTATTTTCCTTTCAGCCTCTTCCTTTCTTGGATCAAAACTACTCCCAGGCTGACAGAAAGATTTGTTTCTTTGATGTCCTCAATCCTCTGTATTTAAGCAACACAGAAAATAGATGGAGAAACTATTCCTCATGTACAGAAACTAAAACAGATTTCAGTGATGCAGATTAAAGGAGCTGTTCATTTGTCTTGTTCTTCTCATTTGCAGCTCAGCTCCATCCATTTTGAAGTAAGTTTCACTAGGTTGGATGAAAGTTACTTAAAAAGTTTTCAAGTTTAGTTTGTATCTTTGTATCTTTACAGGTCATGATGGAGAGTTCTGACAAAACGTGGTCCACTGGAGGAGGAAATGGCAACCCACTCCAGTATCCTTGCCAAGAAAACCCCATGGACAATATCAAAAGGCTAAAAGATATGACGCCGGAAGATGACCGCCTCAGGTCGGAAAGTGTCCAATACAGATACTGAAGCTGAAGCTCAAATACCACCAAAAATCTTTACAAGCTGCCTTGTGGCTGGGCCAAATGTTATCTTCAACTTTTTTACCACTACAGGGCATTAATATTGGAATTGGGGTACCTCAGATAGGGATAGTTAACTTTTCCCCTACAGTTGTTCCTTGAAAAAAATATTAAAATGTGCTATCATGTGTAACACTCCTATGAAGAATCCTAGGAATATCCCAGATCAATTTACGAAAACGTTGCTTTAGATAGGAAGGAATACAAGAATTATCAAGGCAACTACTAGGTGAAACTGATTTTCTGGATCCATAAGAGTCTAGCTTTAGGTCTGGTTTCAGTGGAGAAACTGTCTGGGCCTCCTGGCAGCTGGCATTTTACAAGACAGAAAACAGAGGAGGGCCATTCTATTGATCCTACTTGATATGAATGGCTTTCAGCACCATGGACAGCAGCGCTATATTGTATGTATTATATGTATTATATGGCAAAAAGATATTAACTGTGCCGTTAAGAAAAAAATCTACGCCAGTGCAAAGGAAAAAGTCCAAAGAAGTACTAGAGAACTTAAGAACATGTGGTGGATAAAAAAAAGCCCAAGAAACCCATCATTTTGCAGATGCTCATGATGCACGGGGCTTTTTTAATGCCATAAAGGCCATCTATGGACCAACAAACTATGGTACAAATTCCTTACGCTCAACAGATGGTGCTAAACTTCTAAAGGACAAAGAGTCTATTGCACTGTGCTGGAAAGAGCATTACTACAATCTCCTTAATCGTCACTCTACTGTGGCTGATGAAGTCTTCTTGCAAATCCCGCAAAAACAAATAAGAGATGAGCTTGCAGTACCCCCTAGTTTGGAGGAAGTCAGTAAAGCCACTAAACAAATGAAAAATAACAAAGCTAGTGGACCTGATGGGATTCCTGCTGAAGTCTTTAAAGAAGGCGGGCCTGAACTTACACAACAACTTCATAAGCTCATCAAAAAAATCTGGATGAGGGAGGAGATTCCAGCAGACTTTAGGGATGGCATAATTATCACTCTCTTAAAAAGGGTGATAGAACGGACTGTGGAAACTATCGAGGCATCTCCCTTCTAGCTACAGGAGGCAAAAACCTGGCAAATATCATCGCAAACCATCTCCTATCTATATGAGAAGACATCCTCCGTGAAACGCAAAATGGCTTCCACCCTTCCAGGGGAACAGTGGATATGATCTTCACTGCATGACAGCTTCAAGAAAAATGCAAGGAGCAAAACCGCCCTCTGTACATGGTGTTTATTGATCTGACTAAAGCTATTGATACTGTAAATTGTACTGCTCTCTGGACCATCCTTCTGAAAATCGGATGCCCTGATAAATTTGTGAACATCTTGCGGTTACTCCATGAAGACATGATGGCAACAATCCTGGATAACAATGGCTCTCAAAGCGATCCATTTAAAGTGGAATCCGGCGTTAAACAGGGATGTGTTATTCCTCCAACCTTATTCGCTATCTTCATCGCTATGATTCTACACCTTGTTGAAGAGAAACTTCCTACTGGTGTAGAAATTATATATTGAACAGATGGAAAGCTTTTTAATCCTAGTAGGCTGAAAGCAAAAAATAAGGTAATTACAACTTCTGTTATAGAACTTCAATATGCTGATGATAACGTAGTCTGTGCACACTCCGAGGAAGATCTTCAAACTATCCAAAACATCTTTGCAGAAGCATATGAAAAGCTCAGCTTCTCGATTAACATTAAAAAAACCAAAGTGCTTTACCAGCAAGCTCGAACCAATCCCTCCGCAGCGCCATCAATTCAGCTTAAAGGTGTGTCACTAGAAAATGTCCACCACTTTTCTTATCTCGGCAGCCATCTATCTACAAAAGCCGACATCGACGCTGAAATTCAGCATCGCCTGAGCTCTGCGAGTGTAGCTTTCTCCCGAATGAAGCGTAGAGTGTTTGAGGATCGGGACATTCGCAGAGAGACCAAAATGCTTGTTTACAAAGCCATTGTACTACCAACCCTTCTGTACGCCTGTGAAACATGGACCCTCTAAAACGCCACCTCCAACTTCTTGAAAGATTCCATCAACGCTGCCTCCGAAAAATTCTGCAAATAACTTGGGAAGATAGGTGGACTAATGTTAGCATATTAGAAGAAGTGAAAACCACCAGGATTGAAACAATGATCATCCAACATCAACTTCGCTGGACCGGCCATGTTGTTCAAATGCCTGACCATCGTCTTCCAAAGCAGCTACTTTACTCCCAACTTAAGAATGGAAAATGGAATATTGGTGGATAGCAAAAGAGATTCAAAGACACTCTCAAACCTAATTTTAAAAAAATGTAATATCAGCTTTGAGAACTGGGAAGCCCTAACTCATGAGCGTTTCAATTGGAGGTCAGCCTTTATTAAAGGTGCTATGGACTTTGAAGAAGCACGAGTACAGGGCGAAAGGGAGAAAAGAACTAAAAGGAAGGCACGTCAAGCAAACCCTCATCATGACCCTCTCCCACCCGGAAACCTATGCCCTCATTGTGGGAGGTTGTGCTGATCCAGAATTGGCCTTTACAGCCACTTACGGATCCACTGTTAAAATGTTTACCCTTGGAAGACAATCTTACTCGGCTATGAGTGATCGCCAATGAATGATTGTAGGTAAAGGTAAAGGTTCCCCCCCCCCCCCCGCACATTTGTGCAGTCATGTCCGACTCTAGGGCCGGTGCTCATCTCCGTTTTGTTAGCCGAAGAGCCAGCGTTGTCCGAAGATGCTTCCATGGTCATGTGGCCACATGACGTGCGCGGAACGCTGTTACCTACCTACTGAAGTGGTACCTATTCATCTACTTGCATTTGCATGCTTTCGAATTGCTAGGTTGGCAAGAGCTGGAGCTAGTGCGGGAGCTCACTCTGCACGCATTCGAACCTCCGAAATTGCGATCTTCCGATCGACAAGCCTGCTGTCTTACCCCCTGAGCCACCACGCCCCTATATTGTAGGCTGCATTAATTGGGAACAGGAACCTATGTTGGCAGTCACTCTGTTTTTACCTGTGGGGCCTTTCCCAGAGCATGGTGTTGGGGGATTTCCATTCATCCTCATGGCATTGATGATCTAGGGTTCCAAATGTTTTCTTCTTATCCCCCATGCTAATAAATACCTATATAAAACTAGTGATACAAGTCATCTGGAGGTTTGGAGTAAGATGTCATTAATCTGCAGATGACCCTCAACTCTATCTCTCCTTTTCATCTGAACCAGGAGAGGCATTGGAACTACTGAAGCAATGTTTACAGGAACAATAGACCAGATGAGAACTAATAGGCATAGGGTGAATCCCAAGAAGATGGAAATTGTCTGCCTGGTCGAGTTTCATAACCATGAATCAGCCTTAATGCTGATGCTGAATGAGGTGAGACTCCACGTTATCCAGCTAGGAGCCTCTCACGACCAAGAAGGCTAGAATCTCACGTCTTATGAACCAGATTTTTTGAAAGGGGAATCAATAAGACTTTCTTTCTTTTTAGAGAACAGCCAAAGACTGACCTGCCATTCCCTGAAACTGGAGTGGCCCTTTAAAAGGTCACTTGAAATGTTTTTTTACAATTTTAAAACATATTTTTAATAATAATATTTTAAGGTTATTTTCATAATTACAATTCTTAGTTGAGGTGTGAAACCATCATTAGCAGAACCTAAACCTAAATCATTGAAGACCTGCTTAAAGGCTTAGGTAAAACTGCTATTGCACAACTGTGCTTTTCATAATTTTGACAGTTTGCACCATCTGGCTGCTCCATTACACTTGTTTCAACTTCTGCAGCCTATTGACCAGTTGTTTGGAAGACTGGGGCCTGTCAACCTCTCTTTAGAGCTTGCTCATTATGGTAACCGAAACCTGCCAGAGGTGATGCTTGCTTCATTGATCCTTTATCAAGGAAAACAAAACAAAATTAAAAAAAATTCTATCAGCCCATTATCAAGGAAAAGTGCCCCCCCAAGCTTTGCAAATGAAATAGCTCTTTTATTTTAACACACAAACACACACACTTATTAATACTTTCTCTTTCCCATTAAAATGAATAAATTTGCATATACTGTATGTCATTGGGAATTAAAGTGTAAACATACACATGAAATTAGAGGCATGTAATGTTCTATAATCCTTTTTTTTAACAGTATGAGAATATTTTTATTTCATTCATTTTTTAACAATTCCTTTTAAAAGGACAGAAAGGCATCAATCAGCAGTGCCAGTGCACTCTAATTAAAAAAAAAGTTGACAAACATCCTCTTTCCAGAATTTCCTTATTTTCATCATGAGTGTGTGAGGACATACACACCTATTTGTTGTATTCTACATTTTTACCTCAATCTTTTTTTTAATATTAAAATAACTTTACATAATATTACATAACATAAACTAACATAACGTAACATAACATAACATTTCTTTCTTAATTACATTAAATTTCCAATTGATTTTTTTGTGTTTTTTCTATAAATTTGTAAAAAGGTTTCCAACAAGAGTTAAACTCATCCACATTTTTATCATTTAGTTGATCAGTCAATTTTGCCATCTGTGCTAAATCCATCACTTTTATAATCCATTCTTCCATGTTGGGTACGTAGTCTTCTTTCCAATGTTTAGCATATATAATTCTTGCAGCGGTAATTAAATACAATAGTAATTTTCCATGTTTCTTGTGTAGATCTGATCCAATAAATCCCAGTAAAGAAAGTTCCAGTTCTTTTTTAATATCTTCTTGTATTATTTTACCTATAATTTCGTCTCACTCGCTGGATCGTCACCTTGTTGTGGTGAGTGGGCTTGTGTGTTCCCAATGAACCCTGTGAGCGAAGCCGTTGGGAGTCATGTACTCCTGGCAGGGTCACCCATGGCGGTAAGGTCCAGGGGGAGGAACCAGACAAATAACGATCCAAGAAAGTCCTCAACGGCAGAACAGGCGGAAGATAACAAGGTGTATTGTTACAACGGCTGTGAAGGCGGATGAAGGCTGCAGCAGACAAAAGGTCACCAATCGTCATGGTATCCATGCCATTGGATTAGAGCCTTTTTCTGTGAAGGTTGTGTGCTGGTCGTTGTGCACCGATCTCCACACATAAAACAAATTCACGCACAGGCGTCTTCCAACCACACCAAACCCAAAACAACCAAAAGTCCCATGGCGAATGACGAATGGCAACGGGGGCAGGACTGTTAAATCTGGAAGCTCCTAGTCATGGACCAGCACATGGGCGGTGGATATGGATTCAGTCGCCCTGACTCAAGGATCGAGGCAGTTGAGTAGTTCGGCAGCTGTATCCACGACTGAGCAGCCCTATTTAGGATCCACTCTGCTCACCCCATATGGGGAGGGGGCTAGAAAATGTGCCCTAAACATAGTCTAACTCATTTTCTCCCTGACTGGATTACCACGACCAGTGGGGTCACCATCTAGCGGTCGTAAAAAACACATGAATTTTGGAACATGGAATATACGGACACTGCAAGACAATATGGATAGTGAACGACCTGAACGTAGGACTGCCATTATTGCAAGGGAGCTGAGACGTTTTAATATCGATATAGCAGCACTCCAAGAAACTCGAAGAGCAGGAGAAGGACAGTTGAAGGAAGAAAAAGGAGGTTATACCTTCTTTTGGAAAGGACTGCCTGAACAAGAACGACGAATACATGGGGTAGGCTTTGCTATCAAAAACGACATTGTGAAGCTCTTGTCAGAAGTTCCCACTGGGATTAACGAACGACTCTCAACTCTGCGAATAAAACTCGCCAAAAACCAACAGGCAACTATCCTAAGTGCTTACGCACCAACACTAGATGCAGATGAGGATATCAAGGAAAAATTTTATACCCAGCTGGACACCATCTTATCAGAGATACCAAAGGAGGATAAAATTATCCTCCTGGGCGATTTCAATGCAAGAGTTGGGCGTGATTTTGATTTGTGGCCAGGGATCATTGGGAAAGAAGGAGTTGACAACAGCAACACGAATGGAATCTTACTTCTGACTAAATGTGCAGAGCATAACCTTGTCATTACTAACACACTCTTTCGCCAGAAAAATAAATTTAAAACATCATGGAAGCACCCACGGTCGAAGCACTGGCATCTTTTAGATTATGTAATTGTCCGTGCTAGAGATCGCCGTGATGTACTTCTCACCAGAGCCATGATGAGCACCGATGACTGCTGGACAGACCATCGATTAATTTGATCCACGATGGACATAAAGATTGTCCCTCATCGTAGGCTCCAAGGAAGAAAACCAAGGCGTAAAATGAATACACTGACCCTTCAAGATCCTATTAAACGAGCTTGCTTTCAATCAACTCTCAAGGAACATCTGCCTATGGAACTTCCTGAAAATGTTGAGGAACACTGGACTAAATTGAAGACTTCTATTACTTCAGCCTGTGAACAAACTATCGGATACCAAACTAAGAGACATCAGGACTGGTTTGATGAGAACAATAGTGAGATTGAACATATTATTGACAAGAAAAGGAAAGCCTTCCAGATATGGCAAAAAGATATTAACTGTGCCGTTAAGAAAAAAATCTACGCCAGTGCAAAGGCAGAAGTCCAAAGAAGAACTAGAGAACTTAAGAACATATGGTGGATAAAAAAAGCCCAAGAAACCCAACATTTTGCAGATGCTCATGATACATGGGGCTTTTTTAATGCCATAAAGGCCATCTATGGACCAACAAACCATGGTACAAATCCCTTACGCTCAGTAGATGGTGCTAAACTTCTAAAGGACAAAGAGTCTATTGCACTGCGCTGGAAAGAGCATTACTACAATCTCCTTAATCGTCACTCCACTGTGGCTGATGAAGTCTTCTTGCAAATCCCACAAAAACAAATAAGAAATGAGCTTGCAGTACCCCCTAGTTTGGAGGAAGTCAGCAAAGCCACTAAACAAATGAAAAATAACAAATCTAGTGGACCTGATGGGATTCCTGCTGAAGTCTTTAAAGAAGGCGGGCCTGAACTTACACAACAACTTCATAAGCTCATCGAAAAAATCTGGATGAGGGAGGAGATTCCAGCAGACTTTAGGGATGCCATAATTATCACTCTCTTTAAAAAGGGTGATAGAACAGACTGTGGAAACTATCGAGGCATCTCCCTTCTAGCCACAGCAGGCAAAATCCTGGCAAAGATCATTGCAAACCGTCTCCTATCTGTATCAGAAGACATCCTCCCTGAAACGCAAAATGGCTTCCACCCTTCCAGGGGAACAGTGGATATGATCTTCACTGCACGACAGCTTCAAGAAAAATGCAAGGAGAAAAACCGCCCTCATTACATGGCGTTTATTGATCTGACTAAAGCTTTTGATACTGTAAATCGTACTGCTCTCTGGACCATCCTTCTGAAAATCGGATGCCCCGATAAATTTGTGAACATCTTGCGGTTACTCCATGAAGACATGATGGCAACAATCCTGAATAACAATGGCTCTCAAAGCGATCCATTTAAAGTGGAATCCGGCATTAAACAGGGATGTGTTATTGCTCCAACCTTATTCGCTATCTTCATCGCTATGATTATGCACCTTGTTGAAGAGAAACTTCCTACTGGTGTAGAAATTATATATCCAACAGCTGGAAAGCTTTTTAATCTTAGTAGGCTGAAAGCAAAAAATAAGGTAATTGCAACTTCTGTTATAGAACTTCAATATGCTGATGATAACGTAGTCTGTGCACACTCCGAGGAAGATCTTCAAACTATCCTAAACATCTTTGCAGAAGCATATGAAAAACTCGGCCTCTCGATTAACATTAAAAAAACCAAAGTGCTTTACCAGCAAGTTCGAACCAATCCCTCCGCAGCGCCATCAATCCAGCTTAAAGGTGTGTCACTAGAAAATGTCCACCACTTTTCTTATCTCGGCAGCCATCTATCTACAAAAGCCGACATCGACGCTGAAATTCAGCATCGCCTGAGCTCTGCGAGTGTAGCTTTCTCCCGAATGAAGCGTAGAGTGTTTGAGGATCGGGACATTCACAGGGAGACCAAAATGCTTGTTTACAAAGCCATTGTACTACCAACCCTTCTGTACGCCTGTGAAACATGGACCCTCTACAAACGCCACCTCCAACTTCTTGAAAGATTCCATCAACGCTGCCTCCGAAAAATTCTGCAAATTACTTGGGAAGATAGGCGGACTAATGTTAGCGTATTAGAAGAAGCGAAAACCACCAGCATTGAAACAATGATCATCCAACATCAACTTCGCTGGACCGGTCATGTTGTTCAAATGCCTGACCATCGTCTTCCAAAGCAGCTACTTTACTCCCAACTTAAGAATGGAAAACGGAATATTGGTGGACAGCAAAAGAGATTCAAAGATACTCTCAAAGCTAATTTAAAAAAATGTAATATCAGCATTGAGAACTGGGAAGCCCTAACTCATGAGCGTTTCAATTGGAGGTCAGCCTTTATTAATGGTGCTATGGACTTTGAAGAAGCACGAGTACAGGGCTAAAGGGAGAAAAGAGCTAAAAGGAAGGCACGTCAGGCAAACCCTCATCATGACCGTCTCCCACCCGGAAACCTATGCCCCCACTGTGGGAGGTTGTGCGGATCCAGAATTGGCCTTTACAGCCACTTACGGATCCACCGTTAAAATTTTACCTTTGGAAGACAATCTTACTCGGCTACGAGTGATCGCCAATGATAATTTCGTGTATTTTGTCCCAGAAACTTTTTGTTTTTTGACACATCCACCACAAGTGAAAAAATGTACCAACTTCCCTTTTACATTTCCAACATCTATTTGACATGGTGATATTCATTTTCGACAGTGTATTTGGAGTGATATACCATCTATACATCATTATAAAGAAATTTTCTTTCATGTTATAATTTAGAGTAAATTTTAAATCTTTTAACCACATTTTCTCCCATTTTTCAATTTGAATAGTATGTCCCAAATTTTCTTCCCATTTAGTTATACAGTTCTTTTTTGATAAATTAGACATTGTAATTTGTAATACATTTTTGTACATTTTTGATACCAGATGATCATCTTCCCTCCATAATACATTGTCCCATTGTACCGAATGATTTTTAAAATTAAATTTTTAGAGTCAATCTTAAATTGTTCTTTTATTTGTAAGCAA
Source organism: Charina bottae (assembly GCA_023362775.1). Taxonomy (NCBI): domain Eukaryota; kingdom Metazoa; phylum Chordata; class Lepidosauria; order Squamata; family Charinaidae; genus Charina; species Charina bottae. Next base: position 32,931,632 of record JALMGJ010000012.1, read on the forward strand.
GTAAACCAGTTACAAATATGGTCCTCCTTTTCTAAATCCTCTCTTGTCTTGATCTTATAATTTGATCCTTCGAATATTAATACATCTTTATATTTAAGCCATTTTAGTGCACTCACATTCTCTTGTCTCGCAAAGGCCTCTTGTGGTGAGATCCACAAAGGTAAATTTGGTAGTAATAGCTTTTTATATTTGTTCCAGACTGTTAAAATAGATTTCCTAATTGGATGTTTATTAATTGCGGTGTCAGCTTTACTTTTATTTATTTATTTATATTTCCAACTTATATCACCGCCCATCTCCCCCCATTCCAGAGGGGACTCTGGGCGGTTTACACCAAAGGTATCCGTGCCAGCCAAATTTAATGTCATGACCTTCTAAATTTAACAATTTTTTATTTTCCAGTTTTATCCAATCTCTCAACCAAACAAGGACACAAGACTCATAATATAATTTAAGATTTGGCAGTCCAAAACCTCCATTCTCTTTAAAATCCTGTAAAAAAATATTTTTAATTCTCGGTTTTTTCCCCTGCCAAATAAATTTAGATAGATCTCTTTGCCAATTTTGAAACGTTTTTTCTATAATATTTTTTGGTATCGTTTGAAATAAAAATAGAATCCTTGGGAGAATGTTCATTTTGATTGTAGAAATTCTACCTAAGAAAGAAATCTGAAGTTTTTCCCAATTCTGTAAGTCTCGTTTTATTTCCTTCCAAATTTTTATATAATTATTTTGAAATAATTCTGAATTGTTTGAAGTAATTTCTATTCCTAAGTATTTTATTTTTTTAACATTTTTGAAGCCATTTTGAAGGTATATTATCTATACCTATACACACACACACATTGTATATACTCCCACATATATTCTTTGTGTGTTTCTG